>BDJD01001272.1:212263-229042 GCA_002564525.1 Rosa multiflora
CCGCAGCTAACCCTGCTGCCTGCCTGTGTCCTCCTCGCTCGAGGGCTCAGTACGTCCTGTCACAATAGAATAGGATATAATACCCATATAATGAAATACTCTAAAAAACAACCCATTCCCCTCGGAATAAGCATCCGTTAATCACAAATTGTCATAAAACTCCCTCACTTAAACTTGGGATTAAATTCTATAATTCCTTAAAATCTCAAAGCCCTCAAAGCCCTCTAATTCAAACTACTCAACCGATTTTAATTCGATTTCTCAATCGTTCAAAGACTTCACTTAATCTAACCCTTCACAAGAACAGTTCGATAACTTAATTAATTTAGTCTCATTTCCTTCATCACAAATTACCACCAATTATAATATAAATCCTTTTCCAAAATTTCCACATTCATTCTTAATTTTTCTTCTTTGCAAAACCACAATTTCAACTTCAACAATAGCCCTTCACCAAGAGTTTTCACCCAACACTACAAGCATGACAAAACCATCAACCATTTCTAAACCTGCAACAGTCGACAATTTCCAACAAAACAACCCTCACAAACAGTTAACTAGCTTAAAAACAACTCAAAAATCTTCAACCCTGCAACAATAGCTGAAACTAGGCAGAAAGGGTCGAAAATTCAACCCAAATCGGAAAATAAAACCCGACCGCCACTGTTCATCAACCCTACCACCTCCTCCGGCCAAATCAATCTACAAGGAGGTTGATAAAGTGTTCCATCCTTCCCAGCGACCCAAAAACACATAGATTTCCGGCCGGAGACAGCCGGAAATCGAAAACCCAGCCGGGGTTCTCAAACCCGATCGGCTCACTTCCCCCTAAATCGAACAAATCGAAGCTACCCAGCTAAAATCGCGTACCTGAGAAGAAAGGGAATGAAGAGACGAAGCTACGGTGGCCGGAGGTGAGTCCAACGACGTCCGGTGGTGGAGGATCGGCCGGAATTTGGTTCCGGGAGCGCAGAGACGGAAAGAAGAGAAAGAAAAACAGGGGGGTTGATATCGGGTTCTCCCGATTCACTCTCTCTCTCTCTCTCCTTTTTAATAATCCTATTTCCCTTTTCATTAAACAAAACCAATAATTTTAAAAGGAAAAGTACCTTAAACACTTTAATCACAACTTCCCCGTAAAAATTCCAATCGAAACAAACTTCGTATCCACGAACTCGATTTTTCGTATTCTACGACAATCTCAAAGAAATTTCCTAATTTACCGGACTAAAGAAAAGTCACTTTTCGGTCAGCCACGGTAAAAAGTAATTAGTAGGTACGAGGCATTACAAGTTTAATTTGTAAACTATCTGTAATGTAATATGTGACTCTAAAGAAAGAGTCGGTATTGACATTGTGAGCTCAGTTTGTTTAGTTACTTAATTTAAATGAAAAATTTTCTATGTGTTTTTCTTGTGCTTGTTAAGTTATCGCGTTTCGGATTCGAATTTATTTATTCAAAATACGGAGCGTGACAGGTGTTTCATATGTTCTTCTCTGTTTTTGGAGAAGACAAGGATGTCATCAATATAGACGACGCAGAAATCAGCCACATGCTTGAAGATGTTGTCCATCTTTCTTTGGAAGATTGAGGGGGCTTGTTTTAGACCAAAAAGCATTACTAACCATTCGTAATGTCCTTGTGGTGTTTCGAATGCAGTGAGAGGAACACTCTCAGGATGCATCTTGACTTGCCAAAAACCGGACTTTGCATCGAATTTTGAAAAGACTTTAGCTCCTCTGAGCTGGTTGATCAGTACTCTTACTTGAGCAATTTGATAACCGTCTTTGACAGTCTTCTTGTTGACATCTCTATAGTCAATTACCATTCTAGCTTTGCCTCTGAGGTTTTCTGCATGATTTCTCATGCAGAATGCTGGAGCATGATGAGGGCTAGAGGAAGGTTGAATTAATCTCTTGTTCTGGAGCTCTTCAATATCTTTTCTGAATTCTTTTTGGTCTTCCTCTTTGTACTGAGGAATGGCTTTGACATGACAAATGGCATTCATATCATGTAATCTTAATTCACAGACCACTGGGTCTTTTTCCCAAAACTTCTGAGGATCTACATCGATGTTCTGCTCTAGTAGTTTCTTGATTTTCTCAAGAGTGGGAATTTTTTGAGACTCAAGCTTATTCTGAAAGTGCTTGAGGTTATGCTCGTGGATGAAACTAGCTTCGTCATCTGTGCTAGTTGTTTCTTCTTCTTCTTCATCTTCCGATGATTATTCAACAAGTAGTTCTTCTTATTGTTTGATTTGGAGGATGGTTTCAAATTTGGGGTTGTAGGGGGTAAGGTCACCACTATTCTGTTGCGATCTCTGATATTGTGTAGTAAAATTTAGACCTACTACACTTTTGGCTTGAGTAAGCCTATATGCCCAGAACACCCGTTCTCCTTTTCTGAAGCCTATTGCTTCTTCATCTTGGATGAATCTCTGTTGGAGAATAAAATCATTTCCCAACAAGAAATTTGATCCTTGGCCTTCAGATTGCCAAACATTATGGATGATAAATGTTCCTCCACCAATGGTGATATGAACATTTTTTGCTACTTTCCATCTATTCATTGTAAGATGGCTTCCATCAAATGTAACACCAGTAGCTGTTTTTTTCTTATCTTCTTTCCAGAGTTCTTCTGGAATTGCAAATCTCTTTGCAACTGTAAATCCTGATCCATTGTCTACGAATGCATGTAGATGATATTTTTTATGATTAGGGAATTTAAGTCCAATCCCTATGTAGTTACTGTATCTACTAGTAGAGACGACTTTCAATTGCTGTAGCTCATTTTCTTGAGCTTGTTCCTGATGTGTGAATGGTTTACATTCTTCGGGAACATTTTCTGGTATTTCAACCAGTTCTATAGTTGTATCGAGTTTTTCTTCCTTTATTTTGGAGGAAGAGGATTCCATAGCTTCCTGAAACATAGTTTCTATTTCTTTCTCTTTTTGCTCAGAGAAATATTCTGCATATTCTTGTTCTACCAATTGGCTGACAAGGCCATTTTTTGTCTTTCTTCTTACTTCTGCTATGAATCATTCCTTGTGATAAGTCTTTTTTGACTTCTCACAGAACATAGGAAGTCCATTCTTTTCGTGACATAAGCAGTAGTCACAAATGAATGTACCACGCTTCACCTGATAAGAAGACGTTATTGTCTCTGTCTTACTTTCTTTCTAGTTTTTGATATGAAGAACATTCATCTGCCTAGATTCTAAGTACTCTACTTCAGAATCTATTTCAGAATCAGATGATTCTTCTTCTTCTTCAGACCAGGCAGAGTAAACTGACATGTCATCATCTTCATCATCAGAATAGGCTATTTCGTAGCCCTTCATATTTGCTGTTTCTACTATAGGCTCATATTGTTCAAACAGAGCTTTAGTAAATCTTTTACCATTTTTTGGGCATTCATTGACATAGTGCCCTTCAGCTTTACATAACCAGCATCTGCAAGCTTTCTTGCCTGATTGAGTAGTCTGATGGTTGACTCTATTATTCTTTTTTTTTTTTGAAGAATTTATTTTTAGGATCTTCATCCTGATGTTTCTTGTAATTGGAACTTTTTTTGAATTTCCAATCTTTTTTCTTATTACTCCTTTTGAATTTTTTTGAGTAATATTTTTCTTTTCTTTTTTTGTGAAACTTGGATTCATGACATCCCCAGTTGGTTGGCATATCCAGTATTCCATAACAAAAATTTTCAACTCCTTTGAGTTGTTTCTTAGCCATCTTAGCTCTGAGATTGGTTGTGCACTGCTCTTTTAGTAATTGCCTAATTCTGTCGGCAATACCTCCAACTGAAAATCTTTCAATTGGTTTTTTAGCTATGCTTTCTCTCACAGCTGTTCTCCATGGTTCAGGGAGTTTCCTGTGCAACAGGTTGACTAGACCAGTATTTTCTAGTTCACCTATTGTACAGTAATATTCTTGAAATTCATTCAAGTATTCTTCAAAATATCTCATGTCACAGATTTCGAGAGCATAGATATTTGATTTAGCCGTTTCTTTAGCCTTCTTACTTAGATTTGAGAGATCTCCACAGAACTGATCATACAGGAGTACTGCAAAATCATACGGAGATTTTGATTTTTTGATTTCTTCGAGCCAGTCTCTTCCTCTGGCAGTCTCTTTGAAAGAGAAGTAATACTTTTTTGCTACTCCGGTAAGAGTAGTTTCATAGTACACCTGAAGATCTGGTGCTTCAAAGTTTCCAAGGGTTAGAGCAAAAGCCATCATCAGGCTATCAACCCATTGGTCAAGAGTTTTTCTCTTATCTAGAGCCTTGTCTAGATTTAGCAGATACCATGAGTGGAAATTGGTATTCTGGGTATATTGTCCTCTGGGACAAATCTCTGTGAATTTCTTTCTCCATTTCTGCCTGTGAGGGCCTTCTGTAAAGGGAGTTATTGTCACGCCCATGATTTTTAACATAAATAAAAATCGATATACAATCCCATAATTATACATGCGTGATCGTTCAGTCATCAATATCAAATACCTGGAAACTTTTTCCCTCTAAACTACCCACATATTGATGCACTGAATCCACTATGTCAATATTGACCCGCTCCACAGAGTCATATATTACATAAGCTTACGAATTAAATTGTCAACAACAAAATAAAACGTAATTGCTCCTCAGAGTTTACTACAACGGAAGTCCAAATAACGGAAAAGTCACAAAATTTGCTTCCTATGCAACCCCAACTTCAGCCACGATTATCCTGACCTGCAGGATTAACCCCTACACCGTTTGAATGGTGCACCGGGTTATCACACAACCAACCCGGTAAGCTTTTGCAAGCCTGTATGAGTAACTCAAACAACTCACACCAAAATCACCGGATGAACCCCGCACGTTTCAATTGAGAAACCAATCACATTTTATTCTCTTAAAGCACGAAATAAAGGAGAACAACTCTCACTTTAATTTCCTTCAAAATCGAAATAAAAGAAAGCAACTTAAACCTTGGTTTCTTTCAAATCGAAACATAGAAAACAACTCACACTTGAATTCTATCAATATAACATAGAAAGCAACTTACACCTTGATTTCTATTAATCGTACCAAATCATACCATATCGTACCAAATCGTACCATATCGTACCATATCGTACCAAATCGTACCAAATCGTGCCAAAACGTACCAAATCGTTAATAAGGAAAACAACTTGCACCTTGTCCCCTTAAAAACCGTTAATAAGAAAGCAACTCACATCATGTTCCCTAAAAACACGTAATGTCATGAGTTATCAATAACCAATTCCCGTTACCCCATAAATTATCTACATGGCAGACAGACTAGAGCTCTAACTGAAAACGTAACCACTCGTCCGGCCAAAGACGTGATTACCTGATATTCTGCCCAAGGTCATACACCTTCGTTCCTCGGCCCGCACAGTCCCTTGGAGCAAATCATTAAGCAGTCGCACTGGACTCAAAATCATTACACAAATCTCAACGCTTTTGAAAACAATCGAAATCAACATTTCCATAATCATTGTTTTCCGAAAAGCCACAAAACAATAAAAAGTATCATTTCATGCATATTGTTTTCATACACAAATCTCAACACTTTTCAAAACAAATCGAATCAACAATTCCAAATCATTTGTTTTCCAAAAGCCACAAAAGAATAAAAAGCATCATTTCATGCATATTGTTTTCATACACAAATCTAAACGCTTTTCAAAACAAATCGAATCAACAATTCCAAATCATTTGTTTTCCAAAAGCCACAATCCAAAACAATAAAACGCATCATTCATGCCTATTGTTTTCCTCAATCCACAAACCACCAAAACATATATATTTCACATAAATATATATATATATATATATATATATAGTCATCCGCTCAGGAATGCCTACCCAACTATAGTTTGCAGTTACTAAATAACTCTCAAAATAAAGGTATTCCGTTCATTAATGAATCTTGTGAGATTACTCACCTCAAAACTCCCGCTGTGTCTTCAACCAAGAACAAAGCAGCCAATCCCCACAACAACCGTTTAAAATACTTCGTCAAGTACCTAATCACATACGGTTTCCACTCAGTAACAATTCACATCCGATTCAAGTCCGAAACCCCTGTTTTGAACTAAAATCCCCCAAAATGGCGCCAATCGAGACAAAACCACATCCGAGACCTCCCAAAGTCTCCAGAATACATCCACAATCGATATGACCAAACCACAAGTCGATCGGATGCTCGAATCCTCACGGATCGAATAAATCAACCGGTATGAAATCGTAAAAATCATAACAATTTCATACGAACTCCAAAATATGCGTATTATATATCAAAACGCTCGTATCAACGGGTAGAATATATATAATACCAAAAATAACCCTATACATGGCCAGAGCACCGCCGGAACGCCGCCACAGGCAGTGGCGCACCGCCACCGGCCAAAACTCAATATTTCACAAAACTCCCAACATCAAAGTTCTTCATCTAAGCATGCTTGTGAACTTTCATAACTAGTTCGAAGTCAGAAAACAAGCATAAAGGGTCGAAAACTATCTCACAAGTCGTGAATAGTAATCCAAAATGGGTTGAACCAAGTTTTACGTGAATCGATCCAAACAAGCACCAAGGATCGATCAAGGAGGCTGCTCTGAGCTCCCCTAGCTCAACTTGAAGCCCCGCCGACGTTGGAGATCGAAGAACCGATCGGGTCCGAAAACACTCAACTGCCCTGCCTTACAGCGCCGCCGTGGAGGAGAATCTGCGTTAGAGGACACCAGAGGGACAACCAGATGGAGGAGACGATCCTATCTGGAAAGTTTCGTCGCCGGAGACCGCCGCAGTTCGCCGGAAAAGCTGGGTCGGGTCAGTCGCGGGCGAGGAGAGAGAACGGAGCGTTTCTGATTTTTCCGGAAATGGTAAAAGTGAAATGTAAATAGTAAGTTTCCGAAAATGGAAACTCCTATTTATAGAACTTTCCCAAAACTTCAAATGGTCATAACTTTCACATACGAACTCCGATTGACGCGTTTCGCATGTCCACGAACTCGTATCAACGCGCTCTACAACTTTCGTGAAGGAAGTTTTCCGAGAATGCCAACATATAAAAAGTCAAACTTCACACGACCCCCTAAACTGTGAAATTCGAATATTTATACGTACGAAAACCATTCCACCTCACATACAACTTACGAATAAAGCACAATACCAAATATTCGTACAATTGGTCCATTATTAACTACCAAAATTACATAACGAAAGTCCAGGTCATCACAGTTTTACTTTTCCCTTTTCTCTTACGATGACTGTTTTGGAGCTTTCTCCTTCTTCCATTTCTATATCTTGATAGGGAAGGACTTTTCTTGTTTTTCCTGTTTTGAAAGTTTTCATTTCTTCGATTAGTTTTTCTAATTGTTCAGGATTTTCGCAAGATTCTGCTTCTTCATAGAGATCATAGAGCTTTTCTGCTCTAAGTATATTAACTGGTCTGTTTAAATCAGCTTATAATTCTTCTTCAGTGATAGACTCTGATGGTTCTTCAGAGTATTTTGTACCACTAACACTAGCTTCTCGAGTGTTGTAGCTTCTTCTAAGAAGATTGTTATTTATCCTGTTATTTTCATGACAGACGTCACTTTTTCTGTGATAGTTGAATTTTAGACTGATATCTCCAGTCTTTCTGCTTTCATATATTGCCGCCTTGGCATTTTCTGCTGGTTTTTTTAGACTAGACAATTTCCATTCAACAGGAAAAGTTACTTCATTCCAAGTAACCTTATAAATTTGTTGAGAATGATTCTTCTTGCTGGTGAGGAAACTAGTAGTGAGACCTGGGGTATTTGATATCCTGGTTTTAGGTTCTACTGTGGTACTCATCAGTTTATAGTATGTTCTGTATACTATAGCTAGTTCTTGCATATCTTTTTTCATTGATATGACATCTGTCTTGACTCCCAATCTTAGACAGTGAGCTGCATCTTTCAAGCTGGTTGAGAAATTTGGGAAGCAGTTGAAATAAGCCACTTGATTGCATAAAGATGCCTCAAGGGTTCCCAACAGACTAGCTTGAAAATCTGTTAGTCTATTGTCTTGTAAGACACATAGAACTGAACAGTTTATGCCTTCTCGGGCAAGAAGTTTTATGCCTACTTGGACTGCTCCAATATGCATAAATTGATAATTTTTTGTTCTTGCTCTGGCAACTTCTGCAGGAGTGATCATTAGTAGATCAGTTTCTCCTGTTGTAGAGGGGGTTGTAAATTCCAGTAATTTGAAGTGATGGCTATCCATCAGATCAAACGTTCCCCTTTTGAAGATTTGTTTGAAATCTAACTTTGGAATTGAGGAGTTTTTTTACCTCATGTTCGATTTCATTGTATTCGAACTCTTCAGCATTTAGGAGTTGTACTCCTTTCTTTTTCCCGAAGATGCTCATCATTTTGACAGTCCTTGTATCTTTCGGGTTTTCGTACCGAATACTAGTTTGACTAGTAGATGGTCCAAGAAAAATCATGTTTGGAACAGGATTCTTCTCAAGATTTTCTAATGGTTTAAATCCATTAGCTTTCTTTGGTTTTACTGTAGGCACTTTCTTGTCCTTCAGTATATTTTTCATAGAATCCAGTGTTTTTTTCTGTTCATTGATTTTTCTACTAACACTTGTTAGCTTTTCTTCTTTCATTTTTGGAAGTTCCTTGATATAATCTATTTTGTTTTCCAGTTTTTCTAATTGGTAGATTATAGCATGTAGTTTTTCTAGATGATCTTGACATCTAGATAATTCCTTCAGTAGGATCTGAAGTTTCTCATCAGAGGATTTTAGTAGAGAATTCAACTTCTCTAATATTAAATCAGACATTGTCCCCATTGGAGATTCCCCTTTTGAGCTATTTTACAAGCTCTGATACCAGTGATGTGCGGATCTAACCAATGCTCAAATAATCAAGAGGTTTTTGTTCCTCTTTAAGAATATATAAGATATTTTCAATATCTTGTTCAATTTTATGGATTCTAGTTTGAATCCTAAAATATGATATCCCAGTAATCGGGAGTTTCTCTGTTAAGATTATCTCTAAACCTTTTCAATTTTCTTAACTTTTCTCTTTCTTTTTTCAATTCTTTGCTTGTATCATTACAGATAGCACGTAACTCAAGTCTGTCTACGATCGGAATTATGAATAGTAAAGCGTACTGTTTACCTTTGAAATAGAGGATGAAAACTACTGCACTTATATTTGAACAAATAGTTTCAGAATGGACCCACCACGTTTCATCAAAAGTATTAAAATATAGTAACTATGCAAAGAAACAACAGAGATAAAAATGGGGGTACTAACGGTATGAAAATAGACAAGATGGGTAGGTAGGAAGAAAATGAGTAAAGACTTGTGTAAAGATGAACATAAATAAGTTGTTGGGTTGTATGGGAAGTATTTTGACAGATTCGGGGTGTATGAGCATTAGCCCTTAATTAAATTACTTGTTTTAATGAAGTGTCAGTTTTTTATTGGGTATCAAATATTGTACCGTGGACTTGCATGCATCCAATTATAATCTTTATAGAAAATTACTTATAAGTGTCATTTTGAGACTTTAATTAGCCATAAGACCACCTAGTTTTTCTTATACACATAAGGCCACTTGCATCTTCAAATGATTTCATCCAAGATGATTTTGCCCCTCCACCTAACAAAACCAATTGCTCTTCCCTCCCCTCCCCTCCCTCTCCCTCTCCCTCAAATGCCTTCTCTCTTCCTCTTTGTCCTCTGGCTGCAGTGGCCAAGACAACTACGGCTACAGACAGAACCATCAGATCTGGTGACGATGCCCGAGCTCGAACTAACCAATGGCTAAGACAACTGTGGTTACAAAAGGAAACCATCATATCCAGTGATGATGCCAAAGATCGAACTGATCGGATAGCTCCTCGGTCTCACCAACCTCGCCTACTGCTCGCTATTGATCTCCAGAATTTCGCCATTCCCAGCACCAAGTTCAATCTATCTCTAATCGGTGACTTATTCATACTGTCAGTCTGATATCCTTTCGTGGAAAGGCTAAGCGATTGTTTCTCACGCGCTGCCACATTTTCAAATACTTTGTTTTTATTTTTATGCATTAGATTACAAAATTAATAAAATATGAGTTCCATGCTGCCATAGATGTTCATTGTTTAAGTTTTGTGCGATTAATTGAATATTAAAAGTACATAATGATCAATTTAAGGAGAAAAAATAAGAGTATTGAAACTTAAAAAGTGGTGAGGGAGAGCGAGCTTGGGAGCAATTTTTGGCCCATGGCCTCGCTGATATTAAAATTCAACCTTCCTCTTTCCTTTCAATAATTAAGTATGTAATGTGCACTTTAATTGTATGTACCTATGGTATATGTAGTTTTCTTTATTGATCAGGAAATAGAGTTTTCAGTAATGTAATGAAATTTATTATATCTGAAAAGCTACTACTTAGTTCATGTTGAATAGTGCCCTGATTTTTGCTTTAAGTGCTCTCTGCTTTCTTGTTTGAATAGTAAAATCCAACGTGTTGTCCTAACCTGTAGATAGCACATATTGAATCTGATGTAGAATTTCTATCTAAAACTGATGTAAAATTTGTCTGAGACGGGAGATTGCGTCAAATCTTTCTGCTCAGATTAAAAAGTCTGATGTCGAGGAAATTTCACGCTTCTATCAGCAATATTTTGATCATTATGTTAAAGTTGTTCAAGAGCAGCAAGTAGACAGGTATGGATATCATCATCCTTTTGCATTTCCCCTAACTGATTTTCCTGTTACATTTATAAATAATAAATATTAGAGCGCATAGCATTTGGGTATTGTTTCTCAACTAGTACATTTATTCCAAATTCTCAACAGAGCTGAAGTGAGTAAAGCCTACAATACACTTAACCATCTTTTTAAAGAACTTTGCAGGGTTAACCGGTCAAACAAAGGTGAGGAAGTTGCTCCTGACATTAGTTTCAATCTTCAAACCTTCTAAAGATGAAGGGGTGTTCTATGTGATTGTGAATTAGTATGGGTTAAAGGAGTCACCTTCAGATTTTCTATTTGATGATGTATTAGAAAATTTTGTATTTGGGATTGTACATACAATTGAAAAAAAAAAAAGAGCTTCTTTTATTTCCTTTGATTTCTGTCATCATAGTATAAATTGCTATTGTTGGACTTGGTGATAGTAGTTGAATATAAACAACTTTGGTATTACTATTGTCCAGGCATGTATTATGTGTGAAATCTTAGTACATTGCGAATTGAATATCAATAGCATGTCATAAGTGTTTTGAAAAAGCTAACAACAAAAGCTACTAATTGTGTTTGAAACTGCTACTAGCATAATTTTGAAAAACTACTATCACTATCAAACAAACGTACTGCAATTTTGTTAGTTACTCCGTGTTCATATTTAAACTAGTAATCTAGTTGATAGAGTTTTCGATTCATGTGTTTTCATTCACTGATTGATTTTAAGTCAGTAGCTCTCCATAACTATTATAATGGTTTTTCAAGACAGTGATAATAGCTTTCTCTACCCAAGCTAGTATCTTTTCAAGCTGATTTCAATAGCTTTTTTGTTTTCATTTTGATTGATTTCAAGTTGTGTTATGTCAATAGCTTATCAAATTGGAAAATCAGGATTTAGGGTTTTATTTTTGTTGTGATTTCGTATCTCTAGCATTTATTGTTTGAGATTTGTGTTACACTATTAAGATGAACAATCAACTGGCTTTGTTACAATCAGTATCTATGTCAGTAGCTTTTTATTACTGATCAAGTAGCTTTGTACATGTGTCTTAGTATCTTTCTAAATCTATGTCGGTAGCTTTTAGATTGCTTGTTTTTAATTATCTAATTGATAAAGAGTGCCAATTATGATGCAGTAGCATGCTGCTGTTTTTAGTTTGCATTTCAAATCCTGATGTTTTGTAGTATTTTTACTCTTATAGAATTCTTCCCCTTTGCATTTGCAGTAGCAGATTCTGAAAATCATGTGAATTGGACAATGAAGCCTTTATTGAGCAAGATATCATCCGGCCAACCAATAAACGTTGAAATAAAGTTAGATGCTGAAGGTGGCAAAAGTGTCTCTATGGTTACTATAGTGGGTAAAGCTTGACAACAAGAAACATCAACGGTGACCATTTGAAAAATGATAGTAGTATTACAACATTAACAATAATTTTCTACAACTATTGTAATAGATATTCACAACTATGATAGTAGCTTTTTACGTAGTTATATCATTGAACCCAGCATACTTTATGTATCATTGAATTTGTTTTCTTTTCACGATTGCAGTAGCATTTTCATTTTAGTTGTATCTTTTACATTTCCATAGTTTTATTAGTCTATGAAAATAGTTTTCTTAGTCTTTAGGAGTAGCTTTTATGCTGCTTGGTAGTAGTTTTTGTTCTGCTTGGTTATTGCTTTTGTCATGGCGTTGATGAGAGTAACTTTTGGTGATAGTAAGAGTAGATTTTGTTACTGGTGAAAGTAGCTTCTTGGTGTTGGTGATAGTAGCATTTGTTGCTGTTGAGAGTAGCTTTTGGTGTTGATGACAGTAGTTTTTGTTTGTGGGGATAATAGATTTTGTTTTAGCCTTTTAGGGAGCGTAGCATTTGTTGGTGACAATAGCTTTTGTCGCTAGTGATAGTAGCTTTTGTGACCTCACCGAAGGTGGCCAGAAATCTTACAAGAATACATTTTGTTGCTAGTGACAGTAGGTTTTGGTGTTAATGACAGTAGTTTTTGTGGTCGCCAGAGACCTTGAGTTTGCCAGAGGTCGTCGGAGAGCCCGCCAGAGTTGGTCGGAAACCTTGCAAGAGAGGAGAGAGAGAGAGAGAGAATGATTGTTGACTTTTTACTCTAGTGGGATTTACGTAAATACGTTGGCTTTATATCCAAAATTTAATACAATTTTTAATCTAGTGACCTTATGAGAGAAAAAAATAGTTGGTGGCCTTATGGCTAAAAAATATACAAAAATGTCCTTATATGTAATTGGTGTCATTCTTTATAACTATCATATATCTCTCGAGTCTCGGTCAATCTTTACAATTATCATTTCTCTTTTCTCTCCCTCTCCCTCTCCCCCCAATTTTTCTCTTCTTCTCCAGTCGTCATCCAATTTCTTTCTCATCTCTTCAAGATATAAAAGTTCACACCATTTGTTTGCAGTTGAAACCAATCAGACCAATTTCAATCCCTTTAACTCATTTTTTACTTCTCTTTCAGACCAATTCCTACAAGTTCCAAATCAGAATAAACTTCGTTGCCAATGCAAAGGCGCTGCACCTCCTGGCCACCAAGATATGTACCTCTTAGCGGAAGAAGATAAGAGTTAGTTACTCAAGACAGCAACAGCTCCTACAAAACCGCCAAGATGACCGTCTTGTGGGCTTGGGTTAATTGGTATAGGTTAAGCTGATTTGAAAAAACAAAACCGAACTCAACATCAGTTAAAACGACCAAGTCAGTTATGAGAATATATAAACAAATTTGGACCAGGCAAAAAAACCTCCCCGATGGCACCGAGTCCAGCCCTAGGTATGGAGGCCACATAATTCAGAGGAAGAAAAAAAGTTCATAAAACATGGTGAAAAATACTAAATAGAAACTCTAAAAATTATAGCTTTTCTCCAACAAGTATAAAAAAGCTAGAATAATTTGACAAAGTAAAACAACAACCTATCTCTCTCTCCTAAAACTAAAAACTAAACTAGAGAGCAGGAGGCTTCCTCTATGATCAAGAATTAATGGATCACCACTAAAAAACCCTAAAGGAAGCTACTTAGAAAGAAACAAGAGTCGTTTCATTTTTCTTTTTCTTCCTTTTACTACATGCTCCATGTAATCAATAGGCATTCATTGAGTGCTGAGTACATAAGATTATTTCACCAACCTTCACACTTATTTTCTCATGTAGACAAATTCTTCTTGGAAGGCAATACCTAAACCTTTCTGCTTGTTTGTTCAAGAAAAGAAAAGATTTTGATGCTTACAATCTTATATGTTCTTTTATTTTATTTGCTACTTACCGTAATCAATTGCTCATATCTACCGGGCGTAGAACCCCCAAACCTAGGTTCGAATTCCGTCAACGTTGATTGGAGTTTAAAATCTAATCTATTCTTGATGGCCAGGGGAAGAAAACATATTGGCATGACCCTCCGTGCACGAATTAGTCTCTGAGCCTACAAGCCTTCCAGGATACCGTTTTATCTAGATAATAAATAAATAAAAATTCCTCGTATCTACCGGTAGCGAATTTATTAACCTCTTTTCCTTACACTATCTTTCTTGCTTGATCGTGTCCAATTTTTCTCTAATTTCTTTCATTTTTCACGGATAATATCATTATGTTGGAAAAATGGGTTCTATTTTATTTTCGATTTTACACTCCTGTCCAACCAATGAAAAACCAACACTCCCTTCTAAAATGCCCTTGGCCTTGAAAGAGTAAGGAAATTAATATTTGATAGTCGGGGGAAAATGATTGGCGTCATTTCTGTGTCAACTGGCATAACCGTGATTTGTTCAGTTTATGGAATTCCTAAAGAATTATCTAACATGAATTTGAGATGAAGATGGAGATTGTTGTCTAATTGCTACTGCTTAGATTTAGAGACAAGATTGCTACTGCTACTGCTTGGAGATAGAGGCGAGATCCCTATTGCTATTGCTTGGACATGGCATGAGATCACTCATGCTACTGCTTAGAGATGAAGACGAGATCAATTACCTTGGAGATAGAGATGAGATCACTCCTGCTACGACTTGGAGATGATGAAATGGATGTGAAGTTGCTTGGCATCAATTTTGGATTGAAAATCGATTTCATATTCAAATCAACATTGCTACGTAGTATCTTTATTAGATTGAGTCTCAAAGGGAATTGGACGTAGATTTGAGTTTATGGTTTCAATGAACCCAAAGTAAATCTCATATTTGTTTGGGTCCAATAGCAGCACCTTTAATCGAAATGAGGAGGAAAATGAATGGTCTAACCTATAGTGGCATTTTAACATAAAATATATTTAATTGGCAATTGTCCATTAGATATTTGGGGGAATAGGTCTGCTCCATAGCGTGTGGGCTTGGGCTATGTGTCCTTGCTTGTATGAAACTAATTGAAGCTGGATTATTTGTGCTTTTAAATATTTATTGTTTATTATTATTATTTTTTGAAGATATTCATTGAAATATTTAACGATTACAATCGTTTAGAATGATATCTCTTTTCATTTCGGGAGCAATAGCAAACCAAGTCTGACTAATACTAGAAGTTAGAGCATGGTTTGCCAGTAAAAAGAAAAACAAAATCAAATGCTTAAATATTGTTAGGTGCTTCTATGTTAAATTCAAAAAAATAAAATCTAAACAAAATAGAAAAGGCAAGTAATATCATAAGAACCATAAAAAGGATGACCAGCTCCTATAATCCTCTTTGTTTCATCATTTTATATCAAATATGTATAGCTAGCTAGCCTTTCTTGCTAAGGTAACGATACTGATATGAAATTGAGTTAGTCATATGTGTATATGCTTCTCCCACAGCTTGAGCTTGACCTAATCTTAAGGGAGACTTTTAAAAGTTAGAAGTCATCTCCTCCCTTTCTCTCAACTAGGGTTAGGGTTAGGGTTTTATTTGCTCTTCTTCTTCTTCAATGCAACCATGAGTGTCAGGACCCACCCCGGAATTACCCTCCTAAAGTCCTAGGTGGACCTGCGGGACCCACTTTTCGAGAAAATTCGACAGAACCTTCCCTAAAAATGGGCAACCCTAAACCTGCCGAAAACACTCCTCAATATAATTTAAGTTCTATGCTTGAAGCCACCCTGCTTCCTAGCAACAATCCAAAATATTCCAAATAAAAACATCAACCTTCACAACCAAAACATCTTAAACAAATACAAATACAACCCGGTAACTCAAATGTTCAACAACCTCCCAAATAAACCAGTATCTTACACACATAATTATACATAAGTATAAATCCACTCTCAACAAGTATTCAGAGCAATCTAAGGAACAGACTCGGAATATAAAACAATAAGTAGGTCAATCAATAACCTACTGAGAATGGATGACAAAGGTGGTACTAGCCTCCGCTCCTATGCCGGACCGCAACACTGTGATCTGGGCAATTTAAACCAAAGGGCCCAGGGGAAAGTACATAAAAACGTTAGAGTGAGTGGACAAAATAAAAGAGTATAAAGGAATATAAATTTATACTTTCCCACAATTTATAATATAAAGTCTCGATGCATGCAACGTTTACAAAACGTATTTCTTTAAAATCACAACTCGTGCAAAACATTCCAGCCCCGCTGGACAAAATAAACCGGACTAACCCCGCTAGTCAAATCATAAAAAGGATGGGGAAAGACGTTCACCATACGAAAGAAGGGAGCCTTATTGGCTCGGGTCGGAGTGTCCCAAACTCTTGAGCATCCCATGCTCTCCTCTACTCACCTACGAACACATAGTAAGTAGGGAGGAGTACTAATAGGCTAGCCAGTAATATAATATATAAATATAACGACCCTGGGTATGGTGGTTAAAAACCGATAAATCAATAAAGCTTCCCCATGTCCCACGTATAAAGACAACACGGGTACAATTCCCAACCGTACCCGGAAATTCTCGTAAAGTCATATAAATTATCAGCGTGTCCCACACGCTAAAGGAATAAATAGGTTGTCAATGAGGCATTCCCAATGCCAAAACCAATGATCAAATAAATAAACAGAAAAATAATTCCATTTCGAAAATCTTTCCAAAAA
>BDJD01001272.1:254357-284655 GCA_002564525.1 Rosa multiflora
GGATTCTCTTTACCTAATTCTCTTCAAGCTCTCACCGAAGGTACTCTCTCTATTCCTCTCTCTCAAACCCTAACAATTACAATTAGAATCATATAATATTCGGGTTTTGATTTCGGATTTTCCTTACCTCCTTTCTGATGTTGAATTTGAATTGAACCAATAGATAATCCAAACTGAAAATCTTCCACTGAATTGGTGCAATTTACTTTTCTGATTGATTATGTGATTCTTCTGATTGATTATTGAAATCACGAGATGTAGAGATTGATGGATATACTCTGCTTCTCAATTCTCATTCGTTTCTGGGCAGCGATCTAGGGTTGTTGAGTTGTGTATTCAAATCTCTTTTTTTTTCTTTTTTCTTTTTTTGCTGCATGATCAAAGTATAGGAATTAAAGGAGGGTTGGTAATTGGTTTCGCTTGAGAGATGAGTAAAGATGTTTCCTTGTTTTTTGTTGATCGTTTGGAAATTATATGAATCTGGGATTTTGTTTTAGTTGGGATTATCTTTCGTCACTGAATTTGAGTGTGTGAGGCTTGATTGTGATTGAAAGTTTTGACATTGCTTTCCAAGTATGCGAAAAATAATGGTATCTGGATGTGATTGTAGTCTTTATTTTGGTACCCAAAGGAGTTATGGTGTGAGATAACATAATTAACAGTAACTAGTTAATGCACGTTTTGCGTTTGTTCAAAGTTTTCAGCATCTTTGCTCAAATAAGAGGATAATGTTACTGTATGTCCCTTGGATTTTAGATGTTAATTGTGCGTTCTGGAGGATTTGCAGTTTATGCATGTGACAAGTACGGTAATAAATTTGATAGTCAAAGGCTCAAAGCCTTTGACCCCTTTGTCATGATTTTTACTAGTCAATTGTAGATTTAAGTAGTGAAGTCATACCAGTTCTGTAGATGGGAAGTTGACAAAGACGTTAAGTAGGTATTTGGTATCTAGCATTCTAGCATGAAAGGCTTACATAAATTCCCTTTTTGCTACTGCAACCTGTATACGTATTGAGATCAATTAAAAGAAGATTCGGCATTCAGGAGTGATGGAAACGAAACTGAAAGGAGAAAAATGAAGCAATTTGTTAGTAAAAAGGTATTGTGGGTCTTTTCTGATGTGTAGTTGCTGCTGCTGTATTGCAACGAGCCTACATATAGGCTGTGGTGGTATATTACATATGTTTTAAACTTTTAATTTGGCTAAATGTTGTTAACTATGTAGGCTGTGATGGGTCTTTCTAATTTTAAATGTTGTTAACTATGTTTTAAACTTTTAATTTGGCCTTGCTTTTTAGTCAATTTGGTGTCCTGTGTTTACAATTTAGCTAATTTGGTCATGTTTATCCGGATTGGCAGGATATCTTGACCTACTTTCATGGATCTGAGTCGCAGAATTTGTAGGGCAAGAACACTATCGCTGCTGCATCTGCACCTAGATCTGCATCTGCACCTAGTGGCAGAGTAACCAAGAGTTCTGAGGCTTCAGCTTCAGCCCCTACAACCAAGAAGAAAAGGCAGAAAAAATGATGCAGCTGCAATTTAGTTTACTGCAAATTGATTTATTTGCTGCAAATTGATTTAGTTTTCAGTATTTTAGTTTGCTGCAAATTGATGCAGCTGCATTGTTTAAATTGGACTAAGTTTATTCACTTTATTGTTTAGTTTTATTTGAATGTATGTATGGAAATCAGGAAAAGTGAAAACTAGAAAGTAGAAACAGCTGAAAAGCAGTGTTTCTATATGGAAAAACCGAGGAACCGAACTTGGAACCGATCCGAGTTTGGAACCGAAAAACCGAGAATGGAACCGATCTGGAATGGAACCGAAAAACCGAGGAACCGACCCGAGAATGGTCGGTTCGGTTCTGCATCGGTTCTTCATACAAAAAACATCAAACCCGAACCGAAAATCAGTTATCGGTTTCGGTTCCGGGTTCAGTCCTTGACATTGCAAAACCGACCCGAGTCCAGCCCTAGATTCGAGGCCGAGTCTGCCGTCGAGGTCGCCTGTATCAGATCTCTGGTGGCACGTGTGGGTTGTGCGTGCTGGGCAAGGTGCTGCTATGCTAGCGTGAGGACATGGAGGCGCTGTGGGGTTGACGGCAGGGAGAAGAAATTTTTTTTTTTTTTTTGGTTTTTTTTTTTTACTATTGGCTATTGGCTCTAAGCGTGCTGATAACATGTTAAAGTAAAATGATAATGGGAATTGGTCTACTCATTTCATTTCATAGCCTCTTTATATAGGGAGAGAATTACAATGGAAATGACAATTATAATGATGACATTAAACGCTAATTGATCCGTAATTGTGCTTATTGATGGTAATCACGGATTCCTTGATTCCCTCTCCGTCAGTTGCTTTGACGAAGGCACACAATATGTTTTTCCTTTAACAATATATATATATATATATATATATATATATATATATATATATATATATCATCAATGAAAATTTGAAATCAAAACATGCATGATTTAAGCCATAATGTCATATGCTATAATTATATATATACCAACACTCTACAAGGAAGGTTGCCCAATCTCTAAAAAAAAAAAAAAAAAAATTGTCCAAGGGTAAATCAGGCATATAAAAAACACAAAAAAATGTATTGATTATACATCAACACTCTACAAGGAAAGTTGCCTATGTGGATTGGGTGTAGATTGATAGAAAAATATGTGTGGGTTTTTCCCAATATCTCTTTAGAAAATTGGGTTTATATCTAATTTTTTCTTTTCCAAAAGCCATAACTTTTTCATACGAACTCCAATTTTTTGCGTTCCGCATGTCCACGAACTCATATCTATACACTTTACAATATCCGTGAGCACGTTTTCACAGAATCCTAACTTATAAAAAGTCAACCCTTTGGCCCTTCGAAAGTAAAGCATTTCAAGTAACTATTCGTCCGAAATTCTTTTATTTCACCCTCGAACCAACTAATCGCACAACAATCAACAAAATAATTTCCGAAAGATACTCAAAAATTAATAACTAATTTTCAGGGTATTACAGAGGGTCCCAGATATCTTTAACGGATTTTCTTACCGGATTTCTTATGTAAACATTGTAAACTAGACCTTGGCTGTTGATCTAATGAATTCAACTTCCATTTCAAAAAAAAAAAAAATGCTTCTCCTGCCGTTTAAACTCGAGGATGCTTAACACTTGATTGCTAAATACTTTTTACCACAAACATGTACATCATTAAGTTTCATAAGATTTGCAGCAAATCAGATATCATGACAAATAAGCACAAGGGTTATAAAACCAATGGTTTATGGGAATGTTCCTAGTATATAGGCAAACACTCTTTTTCCTCGCTCATACAAGAATGTACTCAAAGGTAAGAGATTTCCTAAATAGATGACATTTCAGTCTAACCAAACAAACAAAGAAGTTCAGAGAGTCATCAATCAAATATCTGTATCATTATAAGTATAAATCAAGTTCTAATGGATCCCAGCGCTCTCCCACATCAAAAAGTTTTAGGATGCCATCAAGCATATTGGATATCCCTTGCTGCTACTCATTTGTGGTTCCATTGTTAACTTGCCTCTTGCTACCCCCAGAACTAGTTTCTTGTGTAGATCTTTCTGCTACACCTTAGGGTTAGATATGTCAATTTCAAACAGACCAGATAGTCCTGCTAATTCCGCGTATTCTTATCTGACATTCCTCATAATGCGTTTCAATACTTCTGAAGATGAGAAAACTAAGATTACTAAGAAGGGTAATCTCATATAGTATAAAATTTGCCATATTTATCAGAGCAGCAATAATAATGTCAGTTAAACATACCTCGTAAAGTATAAAATTTGCCACCTCTACCACTGATCGAAACTTCGCCCTTGATTGATGGTGACGAAAATACTGCATGAAATTAATATTTCTGGTTAGATTCTAAAGTTTATTTATTTATTAATTTTACATTTCAAAGGAATAAGGACTAAGAATTAGGATTTTCCAATTTTTGATGCACCAAAAGACATTCAATGTTTAGAATTTTAGGGTTTTAATGAAAGATCAAAAGGAACTAAGATTTCTATAACTTATATTTACCACATTGTAAACTACGAAAATATCATTAGGAACTATAACTTTGGAAACAGTTTAAGAAGTTGGGCAGTTAATTAATCAAATTATATACCATGTCATGCTGCTTCGGGTTTTTAATTCTTATATAGCGTTCGATCTTCCATCCAGCAAGCCTCTCTGAGATGGTAAATTGTCGACTGCTCGGAGTATTGGTACTTGTACTTTCCAAGGGCTGCAACTGTAGTTATATCCACAAGAACAATACTATTAGTGTATATATGTGTGTATGTAAAACGAGAAATCAAAGATATTATAGTCTGATTTTAATTATTGAACAAGTAATCAATCATACATGAAATTATTGTTTAAGCTATACCTTCTCAAGATCTAACTCATGCAGTGCTAGATCTTCGGGTAAATGAAAAGAGACCTCAATTTCTCCCATGAGCAGCGTCGCAGCCTTTGGTGGCTTATAGTTGAGTAGTGTCTCTAAATCCTGGACAAAAATGAAGAGAAAAATATTAAATGTGAGATTAATTAATTCGAGAATAAAACAATAATATACATTGAGATATTTAATTTCAAAAAAAGAAGAAGAGTCAAATCGACCACCTTCTCACTACTTATGGGGATGACCTCGTCCTCTTCTTCGCGTTTGATTGAGAGGGGTAGAGCTGGAATTGGTTTTCCTTGCATTTGTTTTAGTTTTGATGTTGCAACCTACATATGTTAAATAAACAATGTTCAAAATCAATTGATCATAGCATGTTTTTAATTATTTCTTCGTCAAAAAATACTAATAATAATTATTTGAATTATATAAATACAGAATTACTTACAGAAACTATTTTTTTCATTCCTTCAAGTAGTAGGACATGCAGATCCTGACTACTTTGAGTGTTACTACTTTGAAGATAGGCAAGAGTGTCTGCATTTTTAGGTGCGGAGGATTCACTGTTGTAAGCGAAAGACATGTTGGAATAGGGATATGGAATTGGTTTGCTAAGACAGAAGCAGAGGATTATGCAATGCACAGAAGAGTGTTGAAGGTAAGAAACTATTGAGAATGATTCTCCCATATGTAGAGAAAATCTCTGAATTTATAGGACAAAAAGTGACATCTAGATTTATGTATTAGGTTCTCCAAGGCAAAACTATGTGCG
Organism: Rosa multiflora; assembly: GCA_002564525.1. NCBI lineage: Eukaryota > Viridiplantae > Streptophyta > Magnoliopsida > Rosales > Rosaceae > Rosa > Rosa multiflora. The sequence continues at coordinate 259,567 of BDJD01001272.1, forward strand.
TGCATGCACCAACCAGCAGGTGAATCCAAATCTCTTAAATTTGTATGAATGTTGGTATTAATGAATTAGAAGGGAAAGAGTCTTGGCAAAATCTGACCCAAAAGCTTCAAATGGTAATATGTTTTTCTTTCCATTATGAAAATCTTCCATTATTACTAAATCTAGTCAAACCTTACTAGTATACCAACCTTGATGCAAATAATTTAAAAACACATTCAGAGCCTCAAAACTGTCAAACTTATATTTTCACATGTTCTATGCTCTTTATTTGAAACTTTGGTACGTAGTTCATGATAAATTGCTTCTTCTTTTGTATTAATGATAAGGCATGTAATATCTAGAAACTAATTTTAATCATAAAAAGAAACTAATAGTTTCAAAATCTATTCAGTATCATCTTATCCTCACTAAAAAATTAAAAAGAAAAAAAATTATATTATATATGAAACAAGCCACGTTAAAATTTACAAGTTTTGTGCTTAGGGCCGGGTTAGCCCAAATGGTGAGAGAGTTTGGAAAATTCAGATGGGATTACCAGTGGCGGAGGCAGAAATTAATCTTAAGTGGGGCACCCGAAAATTTTAGAAAAAAATTTAAAACTTAAATATATTAAACTTTAATAAAAATTAATAAATTAGAATAAAAATGCAGAAATATCAAAAATCTTTCAAAAAAATTATATATTTTTTAATCAAATTTATAGTTTTCTTTATGATGGTAACATATTTTATCTTTAATTTTTAAAATTATAAGAAATAATAATGTTAGTGTTAAAAAAGCAAGAAATTAAAAACAAAACTTAGTCTAATATGCTGCAAGAGGCCTCAAACCTGAGACCTGCAGCTACATAAGTAGTTGATAAAAAAGAGCTGCCACTACACCAACTTGGAATCCTTTCAATGTGAGAAACTCTATTCTACTTATCTGGTAAAATTCCAGTGGGGCATGGGACCCACCGGGTCCCAACGTGGCTCCGCCCCTAGGGATTACTCTTTGTAAGGGGTTTGATCCCATAAGGTTAAAAATGTCTGTATCTAGAATTCTTATCCAAACTTTCTATAGCTAGAATTTGTATCAAAACGGTTTTAACTGTAACTTAAATATATTACCATCAAGTAGTTAACGACTTATTGATACTGGTCAAGAGTAAACTTCATTAGCAGCTTATGATTACGTTAATATACCTTTGTTTCCGTTCTAGTAACATTTTCTCTTTCAGATATCGGTTAGAAAAAAATAAGAAATAATTGATAGTTACAATTATAGGTTATGTATATGGAAAGTGCATCAGTATTTAAAGGGGCTAACCTTCTTTCTAGATCAAGAAAATATTATTCTATAGTTGCAAAATGTAATGAATAACATGCAATGAAAAATTTATTTTGTACAATTGCATGATTGTTGGACTTGCGGCTTAAAAAATGAATTTGTTATATTGGGTGCTATGCAACTAATCCTCTGTTAATTAATTAATAGGATTAAATACATTCCATCTTCCCTTAACTTTACACCTAAAGTTGTTTGTGCCATTGGAGTTCTAATTTGATCACATACACCTATATACTCTCCAATTTGATCAATCATTGCAATTAATAAACTAAATCTTCAATTTTTCCATCAATTTTTTGTGTGGCGAGTTCGCATGTGCCAGTTTCTAGCCTTTACATTGTAAATGGTGTGTTTCTTAGGTGTCGCAACACCAAAACTAGGCTAAATGGGCTCGTCACTTCAAAAAACGATGAAGAAATTGATGAATTTATTAGATAAGAGTTTGCAATGATTGATCAAATTGGAGAGTACAGGGGCACGTGTGATCAAATAAGAAATCCAGACACACAAACAATTGTGTATGTAATGTTCAATGAGATAAAATAAATTTAGCTATAATTATTATTTCCTATTCACTAAATTTATATAAAGTACATCATCTGAAAAATAGAGCCTTATTAATATAGGCACCAAACCCAACATCTAATAATATAGGCTCTACATCCAGCAATAGCTCTTGGGTAACGTACAATTACTTAATTGATTGGGCCCCAAATTGGTCATAAAACAATATAAGAGCACCACCTGTAAACGCCAGTCTCTCTAAAACTTCATTTTGAGAGCAACTCCAACAGATTCCCTATATTTTGATTTTTCTCTACTTTAGGGAAAAATGAGTATCTTTTGCTCCAACAGATTCCCTATAACTATCTCTATTTTAGGGAAAGTGAGAATAGAGAAAACCAAATTCCCTATATTTACAGCAAACTCTAAAATTTTAAAGAAGAATATGGAGATTTTATAGATTACTGTAAACTAGGGAATATGTTGGAGTTGGAGAAGAAAAATAGGCTAAAGGTTTGACTTTCGTTTCTCTATAATACAAAAATTATAGGGAAGCTGTTGGAGTTGCTCTAATGATTATTTTTTATGCACACTCCACCCCTTCCCATATGTCAGTGAGTTTCAAATTCATGACCTATACAGTTTTGTGTGTTGTTTATTTAAGACTTAAATTGTAATCCAAATGGTATAGTTTCAAATGTTTGCCAATATAATTTAGTATCAATTGTAACCTAATAAGAGAGGGCAGCACCTAAGAAATTTATGCTCATAAACTCACGTTAGTATTAGAGACCAAATTATCTAACTGAGTCAAAAAAAAAAAAACTAAGCAATAACTAATAACTAAAATTTTTCAAAAGAGACCCATAGATTTATATAGAACCATATGTGTCTGTGTAAAGAAATAAAATTGAATAAAATCGAAACCATAACAGGACAAGAATTATATATATACCTCTAAATTTGGTAAAATTGAATAAAATCGAAACCACAACAGGACAAGAATTATATATATACCTCTAAATTTGGTAAATCGTTGATTCGATGATTGAGCTTGAGTATCCAGTGTCTACCAACATCCTATTCGTCTTTTTCGTTGTCTGTGTTTTCAGGGGGCTCACCATTTTTACGAGATGCCAAAAAACTAGATATGATTTATTTTGATTTGTGCACTAATGTTTTGTGCCAGTTTTATAGGTTGGATAGAGAGTTCTTGAACGGTGGATTTAAAAGAAAGAAACAATTTGCGCTTTTAAAATTGTGGGCAGTTAGCCAGTTTTTTCTTTTTCTTTTTCTTTTTCTGTTTTTTGAAAATTGCGGTAAGTTTTAAAAGTTGTGTTCACTTTCTATAAAAAATAATAGTCGGTCTCGAAAGTCTGAATTTTAATTTACGTTAATTAATATTTTAAATATTTAATAAATAGCTATGTTGTTGTGCCAAAAAAATAATCTCTTCTAGTTATCAAATAATTTAGTTTCTTATACCCAGTATCATTTGGTCTGGTGGCATAAGTCTCCCCTTTGGTCATGAGTTCGACTCATAATAAACTAGTTGTTGTGTGTGTGTGTGTGTGTGTCTATATATATATATATTTTGAATCAACAATCAATTCTTATTCAACTCATGCCAGGCAAGTATAGGACGTGGCATGCTAGCACCACCCATTAGACAACTAGTGCTCACTTATTCAAAAGCAAGCCTATAACTATGGGAAAAAAAAAAAAAAAAACTAGAAAATAGAAAAAAGGCTTAGTTAAACAAAAATCAAATTTCTCCTTGCCTTCCAAGCAAGGGCTAGAAGGTTTGGCTAGGCCCATCCTCCTGGATCCAAAATTTGAAACCACATAGATCCAGAGGCCAAAACTTGAAGTTCTGAAACAGGATTGAATTGGAGCACCCAACTTTGTTTAGACACCCAAGAAGGTTTGGTCACCCTAACAAAATTGGGCCACAAAAATGATCTGGGCACCCAACTCAAATTGGGTTCGCTCTCTACTGCACCGTTCAATATTGTAGTTACCAGACCCTGGTTTTAGCGATTAACGCTCAACGTCACCTTCCTCCGGACGTGCATTCACCTCCCCGGTTCATCGTCGTTTGCCACCGCAAGCCTAACCGCTGCCTTAGTGTTGAGTAAAAATTGCACACAGTGAGTGAAAATGTCACTCAACATAATTTCACTCTGATTCATTTAGTGAATAGAGTTTTTATTATTTTGGGTTCGACCCATTCAAGACAGAATGTGTCTCTTAATTACAATCCTTTATTACAGGGAAACACCCTTTGATTCCATTTATGAAGAAACCAATTGTGGATGTATGTTTGTTTGTTTTTGCAGCTGCACCAAGATATTTGACTGGGTTGCCTACGTACCCTTGGAGAGGGATCAAGCCACTCATAGTTCAAGAGTTCCAATGAGTGGATGACTCATTGGAGGGCTTTGATTTTGGAATTAGAGTAGTGTTTGGGACGAATTTGGTTTAAGTGGACCAGAGATTCGATTTTGTGTTTAGGACGCAGTTGTATCTAGATTAGTTTGTTTCTAGATTGCCTACATACCCTTTGCGGGATCAAACCACATATAGTTCCTGCTTTTGAGATTTAAATGGGTAGATGACCCATTTATTTTGAATTTGTGTTTGGGGAAGGGTTTAAAGCCCTTGAATTTGGTTTGGACTTTATTTGTGTGATTTGGAATGGATTTGATTTTTGTGGTGTTGGGAGAATTTGACTGGAGTCAGTGATTCATTTGGGACTGATTGAATTTGACTGGTGGAGTCAGGGATTCTGTTTAGAATTGTGGTTGCATCTAGTGGGTCGCAAGACTGCCTACATACCCTGTGAAGGGATCAAACCACTGTAGTTCATTAGAATTGAGTTTTCGGTTTTATACTGACTTTGGATTTGACGGATGTGTATATTCTGAACCCATCAAATAGAGTTTTTTGAGTGAACACCCAATTTGGTAGAGTGTCCGCCAATTTTGATTTGGAGACTCATCTTGTTAAGCTGGGCAATGGGCTTGTGACTCTTCGCTGGAACCATAGTTATTTGCTTCAAGTGAGTAATTGTTTTGGACACCCATCATGTCGAGATGTGCAATGAACTTTTGCCGCATTTCACTTGTCGCCGAATCATACAGCGAAACCAGAATAATTGATTTAGACACCCGTCTTAACTAGCTCTGAAATGGGGTTGCCTCCCATTTTTTTGTAGGAGGCCTGGCTGAGACCGCACCAATTTTCGGGGGAGAACCGACTCGTTTTTGAAGCCAATTATCCCTTGTCTTGCTTTTCATTTTTCTTTTTGACAATTATCCTTTGAAAGAGGCTTGAAATATAAACTATGAGCCACTGAGCAACAATGCAACATGCTACTGATCATTTCGTTGGTTCCGCTATGTGAACCACATGTTTAATCAAGCTTTAATTAGCCACATATTTAATTGGGTTTTTGTCCATTTACCCCATTTTTAGGGATTTGTTTCCCACTTACCCCATTAAGTTTTTTTAATTCATTCTTACCCAATACACTCTAAAATAGTCTTCCCTAATACTCCATTAAGATTTTTTTAAATTTTTTTTTTTTTTAATACCATTTTACCCCTCACCTCTTTGTTACTTAGAGAGAGAGAGAGAGAGAAAATGGAAGAGAGAGAAACCATAGGAGACTTCGCCGGAGCCCAGATAATTCATAATCAACAAAGTCAAGCAACAAGCAATAAAAGCAGGAAGAACCAATTGTCAATGGCAGCGGGTGGGAGCAGCCTTAACTTGCCTGATCTTGAGTTGGCATCGGGTAGCGGCAGATGGGACATAGATTACTCCTCTCCAGGCACTGGACAACGCAATCCAGATGATAAAGGTGTGAGCAGGGCAAGTGAGTAACCAGCACTTGAACACTGCCTCCGTCTTGTTGTTGTGCAGCAAAATCTTCCAAGCAAATAGCACAGGAGGGCGTGTGTCGAATAACTTGGTCTTGCAATTCCACAAGTCTGACTCGCTCCAAACCCTCGATTGATGATCTAGCAGCCGGAACAACACTGGGCTCACATTCAGATTCATCGACCCAAGTCATGTCCCATATACCCACATCAAGAGGCAGCCTGGGGGAGTCGGCCATGCCAATTGCCAAGAAGACGCTATCAATTATAGGTGCAAAAAGAGCTTCCGGGACACCCATGCCGAAAAGATACTCGGTCATCTTCTCTGTGTAATAGGACTCAATACTCGCAACGGATGAAAATTGCTTGATGCATGAAAACTCGACAAAAACACAATATTGACCAATCACGGTTCTAGATTCAACTAGAAATCCATCCCCCGGAACCACTCTTCCGCTTACCTTTCCGTAATCAAATCTCAAAAGAAGATCGTCCTCCCCGGCGTCAGGGTGGGGTTGGCTTTCTCTTCTTTGCCTAGCACGGTGACGCAACTCATGTATCTGGCGAGGCATGCTTCAACTCTTCAACAGATGGATGGATCCAATCGAATAGCCCTCCAGGTCGAGGCCTTTTATACTTGTATCATTAATCAACAGCCCTAGGAGGATTCGGATTCATTCACCGACAAGGATTTGCCCCATAGAGAGACCAAATCAGATTAGGAAATGGTTTGTTTTTTGGTCAACAGATTCATTCATCAAACTCACAACATAATAAATAAAACATGGTACAAGAATATTGCAGGCAGATAATTCATAATCAACAAAGTCAAGCAACAAGCAATAAAAGCAGGAAGAACCAATTGTCAATGGCAGCGGGTGGGAGCAGCCTTAACTTGCCTGATCTTGAGTTGGCATCGGGTAGCGGCAGATGGGACATAGATTACTCCTCTCCAGGCACTGGACAACGCAATCCAGATGATAAAGGTGTGAGCAGGGCAAGTGAGTAACCAGCACTTGAACACTGCCTCCGTCTTGTTGTTGTGCAGCAAAATCTTCCAAGCAAATAGCACAGGAGGGCGTGTGTCGAATAACTTGGTCTTGCAATTCCACAAGTCTGACTCGCTCCAAACCCTCGATTGATGATCTAGCAGCCGGAACAACACTGGGCTCACATTCAGATTCATCGACCCAAGTCATGTCCCATATACCCACATCAAGAGGCAGCCTGGGGGAGTCGGCCATGCCAATTGCCAAGAAGACGCTATCAATTATAGGTGCAAAAAGAGCTTCCGGGACACCCATGCCGAAAAGATACTCGGTCATCTTCTCTGTGTAATAGGACTCAATACTCGCAACGGATGAAAATTGCTTGATGCATGAAAACTCGACAAAAACACAATATTGACCAATCACGGTTCTAGATTCAACTAGAAATCCATCCCCCGGAACCACTCTTCCGCTTACCTTTCCGTAATCAAATCTCAAAAGAAGATCGTCCTCCCCGGCGTCAGGGTGGGGTTGGCTTTCTCTTCTTTGCCTAGCACGGTGACGCAACTCATGTATCTGGCGAGGCATGCTTCAACTCTTCAACAGATGGATGGATCCAATCGAATAGCCCTCCAGGTCGAGGCCTTTTATACTTGTATCATTAATCAACAGCCCTAGGAGGATTCGGATTCATTCACCGACAAGGATTTGCCCCATAGAGAGACCAAATCAGATTAGGAAATGGTTTGTTTTTTGGTCAACAGATTCATTCATCAAACTCACAACATAATAAATAAAACATGGTACAAGAATATTGCAGGCAGATAATTCATAATCAACAAAGTCAAGCAACAAGCAATAAAAGCAGGAAGAACCAATTGTCAATGGCAGCGGGTGGGAGCAGCCTTAACTTGCCTGATCTTGAGTTGGCATCGGGTAGCGGCAGATGGGACATAGATTACTCCTCTCCAGGCACTGGACAACGCAATCCAGATGATAAAGGTGTGAGCAGGGCAAGTGAGTAACCAGCACTTGAACACTGCCTCCGTCTTGTTGTTGTGCAGCAAAATCTTCCAAGCAAATAGCACAGGAGGGCGTGTGTCGAATAACTTGGTCTTGCAATTCCACAAGTCTGACTCGCTCCAAACCCTCGATTGATGATCTAGCAGCCGGAACAACACTGGGCTCACATTCAGATTCATCGACCCAAGTCATGTCCCATATACCCACATCAAGAGGCAGCCTGGGGGAGTCGGCCATGCCAATTGCCAAGAAGACGCTATCAATTATAGGTGCAAAAAGAGCTTCCGGGACACCCATGCCGAAAAGATACTCGGTCATCTTCTCTGTGTAATAGGACTCAATACTCGCAACGGATGAAAATTGCTTGATGCATGAAAACTCGACAAAAACACAATATTGACCAATCACGGTTCTAGATTCAACTAGAAATCCATCCCCCGGAACCACTCTTCCGCTTACCTTTCCGTAATCAAATCTCAAAAGAAGATCGTCCTCCCCGGCGTCAGGGTGGGGTTGGCTTTCTCTTCTTTGCCTAGCACGGTGACGCAACTCATGTATCTGGCGAGGCATGCTTCAACTCTTCAACAGATGGATGGATCCAATCGAATAGCCCTCCAGGTCGAGGCCTTTTATACTTGTATCATTAATCAACAGCCCTAGGAGGATTCGGATTCATTCACCGACAAGGATTTGCCCCATAGAGAGACCAAATCAGATTAGGAAATGGTTTGTTTTTTGGTCAACAGATTCATTCATCAAACTCACAACATAATAAATAAAACATGGTACAAGAATATTGCAGGCAGATAATTCATAATCAACAAAGTCAAGCAACAAGCAATAAAAGCAGGAAGAACCAATTGTCAATGGCAGCGGGTGGGAGCAGCCTTAACTTGCCTGATCTTGAGTTGGCATCGGGTAGCGGCAGATGGGACATAGATTACTCCTCTCCAGGCACTGGACAACGCAATCCAGATGATAAAGGTGTGAGCAGGGCAAGTGAGTAACCAGCACTTGAACACTGCCTCCGTCTTGTTGTTGTGCAGCAAAATCTTCCAAGCAAATAGCACAGGAGGGCGTGTGTCGAATAACTTGGTCTTGCAATTCCACAAGTCTGACTCGCTCCAAACCCTCGATTGATGATCTAGCAGCCGGAACAACACTGGGCTCACATTCAGATTCATCGACCCAAGTCATGTCCCATATACCCACATCAAGAGGCAGCCTGGGGGAGTCGGCCATGCCAATTGCCAAGAAGACGCTATCAATTATAGGTGCAAAAAGAGCTTCCGGGACACCCATGCCGAAAAGATACTCGGTCATCTTCTCTGTGTAATAGGACTCAATACTCGCAACGGATGAAAATTGCTTGATGCATGAAAACTCGACAAAAACACAATATTGACCAATCACGGTTCTAGATTCAACTAGAAATCCATCCCCCGGAACCACTCTTCCGCTTACCTTTCCGTAATCAAATCTCAAAAGAAGATCGTCCTCCCCGGCGTCAGGGTGGGGTTGGCTTTCTCTTCTTTGCCTAGCACGGTGACGCAACTCATGTATCTGGCGAGGCATGCTTCAACTCTTCAACAGATGGATGGATCCAATCGAATAGCCCTCCAGGTCGAGGCCTTTTATACTTGTATCATTAATCAACAGCCCTAGGAGGATTCGGATTCATTCACCGACAAGGATTTGCCCCATAGAGAGACCAAATCAGATTAGGAAATGGTTTGTTTTTTGGTCAACAGATTCATTCATCAAACTCACAACATAATAAATAAAACATGGTACAAGAATATTGCAGGCAGATAATTCATAATCAACAAAGTCAAGCAACAAGCAATAAAAGCAGGAAGAACCAATTGTCAATGGCAGCGGGTGGGAGCAGCCTTAACTTGCCTGATCTTGAGTTGGCATCGGGTAGCGGCAGATGGGACATAGATTACTCCTCTCCAGGCACTGGACAACGCAATCCAGATGATAAAGGTGTGAGCAGGGCAAGTGAGTAACCAGCACTTGAACACTGCCTCCGTCTTGTTGTTGTGCAGCAAAATCTTCCAAGCAAATAGCACAGGAGGGCGTGTGTCGAATAACTTGGTCTTGCAATTCCACAAGTCTGACTCGCTCCAAACCCTCGATTGATGATCTAGCAGCCGGAACAACACTGGGCTCACATTCAGATTCATCGACCCAAGTCATGTCCCATATACCCACATCAAGAGGCAGCCTGGGGGAGTCGGCCATGCCAATTGCCAAGAAGACGCTATCAATTATAGGTGCAAAAAGAGCTTCCGGGACACCCATGCCGAAAAGATACTCGGTCATCTTCTCTGTGTAATAGGACTCAATACTCGCAACGGATGAAAATTGCTTGATGCATGAAAACTCGACAAAAACACAATATTGACCAATCACGGTTCTAGATTCAACTAGAAATCCATCCCCCGGAACCACTCTTCCGCTTACCTTTCCGTAATCAAATCTCAAAAGAAGATCGTCCTCCCCGGCGTCAGGGTGGGGTTGGCTTTCTCTTCTTTGCCTAGCACGGTGACGCAACTCATGTATCTGGCGAGGCATGCTTCAACTCTTCAACAGATGGATGGATCCAATCGAATAGCCCTCCAGGTCGAGGCCTTTTATACTTGTATCATTAATCAACAGCCCTAGGAGGATTCGGATTCATTCACCGACAAGGATTTGCCCCATAGAGAGACCAAATCAGATTAGGAAATGGTTTGTTTTTTGGTCAACAGATTCATTCATCAAACTCACAACATAATAAATAAAACATGGTACAAGAATATTGCAGGCAGATAATTCATAATCAACAAAGTCAAGCAACAAGCAATAAAAGCAGGAAGAACCAATTGTCAATGGCAGCGGGTGGGAGCAGCCTTAACTTGCCTGATCTTGAGTTGGCATCGGGTAGCGGCAGATGGGACATAGATTACTCCTCTCCAGGCACTGGACAACGCAATCCAGATGATAAAGGTGTGAGCAGGGCAAGTGAGTAACCAGCACTTGAACACTGCCTCCGTCTTGTTGTTGTGCAGCAAAATCTTCCAAGCAAATAGCACAGGAGGGCGTGTGTCGAATAACTTGGTCTTGCAATTCCACAAGTCTGACTCGCTCCAAACCCTCGATTGATGATCTAGCAGCCGGAACAACACTGGGCTCACATTCAGATTCATCGACCCAAGTCATGTCCGATATACCCACATCAAGAGGCAGCCTGGGGGAGTCGGCCATGCCAATTGCCATGAAGACGCTATAAATTATAGGTGCAAAAAGAGCTTCCGGGACACCCATGCCGAAAAGATACTCGGTCATCTTCTCTGTGTAATAGGACTCAATACTCGCAACGGATGAAAATTGCTTGATGCATGAAAACTCGACAAAAACACAATATTGACCAATCACGGTTCTAGATTCAACTAGAAATCCATCCCCCGGAACCACTCTTCCGCTTACCTTTCCGTAATCAAATCTCAAAAGAAGATCGTCCTCCCCGGCGTCAGGGTGGGGTTGGCTTTCTCTTCTTTGCCTAGCACGGTGACGCAACTCATGTATCTGGCGAGGCATGCTTCAACTCTTCAACAGATGGATGGATCCAATCGAATAGCCCTCCAGGTCGAGGCCTTTTATACTTGTATCATTAATCAACAGCCCTAGGAGGATTCGGATTCATTCACCGACAAGGATTTGCCCCATAGAGAGACCAAATCAGATTAGGAAATGGTTTGTTTTTTGGTCAACAGATTCATTCATCAAACTCACAACATAATAAATAAAACATGGTACAAGAATATTGCAGGCAGATAATTCATAATCAACAAAGTCAAGCAACAAGCAATAAAAGCAGGAAGAACCAATTGTCAATGGCAGCGGGTGGGAGCAGCCTTAACTTGCCTGATCTTGAGTTGGCATCGGGTAGCGGCAGATGGGACATAGATTACTCCTCTCCAGGCACTGGACAACGCAATCCAGATGATAAAGGTGTGAGCAGGGCAAGTGAGTAACCAGCAACCACGTTACAAGCAACAACGCTAACTTGTATACAATTTGAATGACCTATACTGCAACCTCAAATCTCTCAAAGTCAGGTGAGCTTTACAGAATCAATCTTTCCCTTTCACCTTGTATCAATGATACAATAATCTCAAATACGATAAAAGAGAAAGGATGCAGTGAAATGAATAAGTAAGTATGAAGGAGAGTTTTTCCAGAAATCAGTTTGTGAAGACTATGCAACACCAAAAACAAAAATACCTAACACACAAAAAAAAAAACCCTACACATAAAGTGCAGATTCAAAACCTTTTATAGAGGAGCAAGACTCCCCCTCAATCAAATCTTTTCTTAATCACCGAATAAGATAAACATGGAAAGGTTTTTTTAAAACTATTTTGAATATACAATCAAATCTTTTCTAGCTTTGAACAAAGTCTCAATCGGATATGCATTCAAATAAGATTTTCAGATCAATTTAAAAGCAAAATTTAGAATCGTGCAAAAAGCAAAAAGATATGGATTAAAAGACATCTTCATTTCAAGATCAGTGAGAGTTAACCTCCTTGATGCGATTCTGCAATTTCCTTTGAGTATTCGAAAAAGTAGGAGAAATACTCTCCTAGTGCTTTGCAATTTCTGATTTCCTAGTAGCCTTGGGAAAGTCATGTGTTGAATAGAATAGTCCAATTTACTTACATAATTCATTTATTGGCATAACCTTCAATGTATATACATCACCCATATTATTTATAAATTGAGTAATTTATCATCCTAAGTACTACATGGCACAACAATCTATCGTCAGAATAACACGTGGTAGTGTCATATGGTAATCTAGACCAATAAAGTCAACGCATTTTAGTGGACCCCATTATACGGAGTTAAAAAAAAATTAAAGACTTAATAAAAAAAATTTAGTGTGGAATAATAACAATAACCCGAAATGACAGCGTCGTACCGATGGAGACTGTTCCGTTCAAGAAGTCATCGTACTAGATCTTGCTGCTGGGTGTTCCGCCGGCTTTTCAGTCAGAAAGGCTAATGAAGATGATTGGGAATACGGTGGGTGAGTAGAAGGAATGGGATCGTCCTGCTTTCAGGCGTTGGGTTTTGAAAATTAGAAAATTTATTAACCACTTTTACACTATCTTTCTTGCTTAATCGTGTTTAATTTTTCTCGTTTTTTATGGATAATATTAAAATGAGTTGTGTGTTTTATTTTCGATTTTACACTCCTTTTTTAATATTATCCACCAATGTTAATATTACCATAAAATAAAACACTCCAATGAAAAACCAAGCTCATTAAAACACTCCAATGAAAATTAAAATGAAAAACCAAGGGCATTTACTGACCAACACTCCCTTGTGAAATGCCCTTGGCCTTGCAATAGTAAGGAAATCAATATCTGATAGCAGGGAGAAAATGATTGGCGCCATTTCTGTGTCAACTAGCACAACTGTGACTTGTTCAGTCTCCGGCATTTCTCAAAAACCCAGCAAGCCTCTAACTCCCTCAACTCTCAAATGGCTTGCAAAATCCGGCAAACTAGAAGAGGCCATTCGCCTGATCGAAGCCTCACCCTCCAAATTGACGGCCACCGAGTCCGACATCGAGGTACCCTCCTCCTCCACACCTGTATCTCCCAAAAATCCTTAGAGCATGGCCAAAGGCTTTACCTACAGTTTCTTGTCTCAGAAGACAAAGTGAACCACAGCCTCGTCAACAATCCCACCTTGAAAACCAAGCTCATTACTCTCTACTCTGTCTGCGGCCGAATTGACGACGCCCACTCTGTTTTCGTCGACGGTGAACACGCGCCTGAGCAGTCGGTGTGGGTGGCCATGGCCATTGCGTATTTGAGAAATGGCTACTTGGAGAAAGCGTTGCTCTTATATTGTGAAATGTTGTGCCGGCTAGTCTGGCCGGGGAATTTCGCATTCTCGATGGCGTTGAAGGCCTCTGCAGAGTTGTCTGAGCATAGAGTCGGGAGAGTAGTCCATGCCCAGATTGTGAAATCCAATGAAAAGCCTGATCAAGTGGTCAATAATGCTCTTCTGAGATTGTACTCAGAGCAGGGGTGCTTTGGGGATGCCTTGAAGGTGTTCGAAACAATGCCTCAACGAAATGTTGTTTCTTGGAACTCATTGATTGCAAGTTTTGTTCGACGAGACCGAGTGTTTGAGTCACTCGAGTGTTTTAGAAGGATGCAAGGAGAGGGATGGGGTTCACTTGGGTCACCCTCACGACAGTGTTACCAATATGTGCTAGACTGACTGCACTATATAGTGGGAAGGAGATACATGCCCTGATAGTCAAGTCCACCAAGAGACCTGATGTCCCTGTACTGAACTCACTCATGGACATGTATGCAAAATGCGGAGCGATTGATTACTGTAAGAGGGTGTTTGACAATATGCACTGTAAAGATTTGACATCTAGGAATACTGTTCTTACAGGGTATGCGGTGAATGGGTTTATTGAACAAGGCATGATATTGTTTGATCAGATGGTAGAGTCTGGAATCAGACCAGATGGAGTGACCTTTATAGCTCTGTTATCTGGCTGTAGCCATGCGGGGCTTACTGACCAAGGACGGAGATTGTTTGATAAAATGAAGTTGGGTTATGGCATATCCCCCACTGTTGAGCATTATGGTTGTCTTGTAGATCTCTTGGGAAGAGCTGGTAGAATTGAGGAGGCCTTAGATGTAGTGGAAAACATGCCTGTGAAGCCGTCTGGAAGCATATGGGGTTCATTACTCAACTCATGCTGGCTCCAAGGCAAAGTTGCTCTTGCGGAGCGTGCTGCAATGGAGTTGTTTGAGCTTGAACCTAACAATCCTGGGAACTATGTGGTGCTCTCAAATGTTTATGCAAATGCAGGGATGTGGGAGGGCGTCAATAGGGTTCGAGAACTTATGAAGGAGAGGGGACTTGAAAAGGAGGCTGGATGCAGTTGGTTGCAAATAGGGAGTAGGATCCACACATTTGTAGTGGGTGGGGGTTTTCAGTTTTGTAATTCAGTTGAGTTTAAGAAAGTTTGGAATGATTTGACAGATGCTATGGAAGAGGTTGGGTATATTGCTGACACAAGTGTTGTCTTACATGATGTAAATGAAGAAGTGAAATCGATGTAGGTTTGCGGGCACAGTGAAAGAGTAGCAATTACTTTTGCACTAGTTCACACTGCTGCTGGAATGCCAATTAGGATTACAAAGAATATTCGTATTTGTGCAGATTGCCACTCCTGGGTAAAAATAGTTTCAATGGTTACTGGTAGAGTCATTGTTTTGAGAGACACAAATCACTTCCACCATTTCAAAGGAGGAGCATGTACTTGTAAGGACTACTGGTGATAACGGTATTCTTTGTTACTTTTTTTCATGATTCTATACATTTTCTGTTTTGAGAACAGTACTGCTAAAAATAATTCAATAAAATGAAGCTCAGCCTGATGATGATACATTGGATGTTGTGGTCTGTAGTTCATAGAAGTTCTTAGTTATTTGTTACAATGAGGAAAAAGGTTTAAATAATTTCCAATATTCAATGATTTAAGTAAGTATATTTAAGTATATTCTGTACTGATAGAATTAAAATTTCCTGGAATTACTAATTGCATTGATCAGTAGAAACCGGTTTTTTTTTTTTTTTTTGGGTCCAAGATCAGTGAAAAACTGGTGTATCTCTACTAAAAAACAAGAAGGAAGAGTGTATCTCTACTAATAACTTTAGTACCAGGTTTTAGAATGTGAACCTTCTGATAACAGGTGTTCTTACTATTACAACTGAGTAAAAAGAAAACTGGTTCAACAAATCTTAATATACCATATAAATTGAGAGAAATTGAAATATGACGCAACTCTCTGCAGTTTGAAATGTATCCCATGAGCAGAAATTGAGAATCCGACTAAGAATTACAAATAGCAGTCATGAATATAAGAAATCTAAAGCTAAACAAAGAAGTATGAGCTATCAACATTGACTTTGCATTTTAAAACTAGGTGGTTATTTCTTCTGAAGCTCTTCTTTTTGTACATGGCTAAATGCAGCTAAACTTTCAAGTGTATTCCTGCATTTGACAATGAATTAGATAAATTTCCTGTCTCACTTTTCCTAATCTTTTCTTTGTTCTTGTCTGCTCGAACGTTTTATTCTCTTTTAATTTCCTCTCAGATTGAAATTTGGTTTGAAACTGTTGCCTTAGTTAGAGCTGTCGTCTGTCCATCTAGAGCTAGTGCTATTGCTTATCCAAAGAGTTATAGCCTATTCTAATAATTAAAATTTCGATTTATTTCAGATTTGATGTCAGTGTAACAAACATTAGTGACCTGAAACTGGATTGTTCAGAATCCACTGATAGATATTAATCACTAATGAGATTGGGATACATACAACAGCTTAAAAAAAATCCCCATGATCAGTGAAATTTCTACCAACCTGATCGATCCAAGAAAATAAATAGACCTCCTTCAACTGACTACTGCAGCTGCAGGATAGCACTTGCAAACCGAGGCTAATGCTTTCAGCTTTCTTCATTGAGCCCTGAATATGAAACCTACAAGTTGTGGTGTCTAACAAGAGTGATTGAGATGAGCTGATGGCAGTTACATGATATTCGAATTGAGACTTCGGTCCAGGGTTGAGTGGGTGGAGGACTAATCAACAAAGACTTCTAGATGCAGTTTACTCGGAGTGCAATCTTTTACTGATGTATATAGGGCATGGAAGTGATCATTGGTTACTTTAAAGTAAGCTGCTGGTTGAGTTGTTCATTACTGAAAAACTGAATTTCTTGCATAAAGGTGGGAAGAGAGAAAAAGGGAGCTTTTTAGGGTTGGGGATTTCGAAAGGCGTTCTACTGCTTGTCTGGTGGCCCCTCTATGCCAGCGACGGCGTCATGCCTCGCCGGCATGAGATGAGTGCAGTCGGACTGGCCTCTGGTGTGATGACCTGGATTTTCGTTACTTAATTTTTGTAATTAATAATGAACCAGTTATACGAATTATAAGTATTTTGCTTGATTCGTATGTTGTTAGTGATGTGAAATTAATTTCAGTCGAACAATTATTTGAAAAATGTGGATTTGGTGGGGGGGGTACGAAGTTGACTTTTTAGACATTGAGATTCTCCGAAAACTTCCTTCACAAAAGTTGTAGAGCGCGTCGATACGAGTTTGTGGACATGCGGAACTCGAAAATCGGAGTTCGTATGAGAAAGTTATGAGCGATTGAAGTTTGGAAAAATTCTATAAATAGAGGTTTCCATTATCTGAAACTTACTTTTCATTTTGGAAACTTCAATTTCTGGAAATTTCAAAACCTCTGTTCTCTCTCTTCAGCCACGCGACCCGACCCATATCCAGCAACCCGACCCGACTTTTTCTCCGATCTCCGGCGACCTCTACCGGTGAAACAAGCCCAGATCGACTTGTCTCCACCGTGCACTCCTCCCTGTGGTATTCTCTAGCGTCAATTCTAGGTCATGGTGGTGCAGCAAGGTGGTGAACCCGAGTGCAGTCGGACCCGGTCGGAAATCCTAGCTCCGGCGACGTCGTAGCTTTAAACTTTCTGTTTTGAGTTCGTAGGAGCATCCTCAAACAATATATGGTGGTAGTTTTGATCGATTCACGTTGGAATCGGATCAACTCACTGTGCACAGTGCACGACAGCTTGTGGCTGCGATAGGCGCCGATTTAGGCTGAATTGGCTTGAACTCCAGGTATTAAAGTTGTTCTATTTGGTGTTCGTGACATTTTGGACGGTTGGATTAATCTAGTTTTGAGTTTTGGCCGATGGTGGTTGTGGTGGTTGTGCCACAGCCTGTGGCGGCGTTTTGGCGGCCTTCCGGCCATGTAAGGGACAGTTTTTGATTTTATATATCATCTACTCGTCAATACGAGCGTTTCGATATTGATACGCTCAAAGTAAGCGTATAATTTAACCCTATAAATATCATTAGTAGTATAAGCAAGTAGGGATCGTTCTATTCAGGGGATTGAGGGTACACCTGTCATTGTAAGACAATTAAATAATTAAAATAAAAACAAACAAGAGTATAAACAATTCACGAAATTAAGGGGGGATTTAGGTTTTATGTTTCGAAAATTAAAAGAAAGAAATATAATTAAGTAAAAATAAAAACACAAGTATAAGAATGAAACATAAGAAACAAAGATCAAAACCAAGTTCATAATCAAATTCGATTCAACCCTACAATTGTTCTTCCAAGTCATGAGAAAGAAGTTGATCATGTGAAACATTTGAAGCAAACGATTTCCCATAGTTTACTTTCCTTTACTAATTAATCTAAATGAAAGCACCTAGATCAATCATATTAAACATGCAATCAAAGTCTAGAAAGCTAGCTAATCAAGACATGTTCAACGCAAGAAGCATAGAGAAAGGTTATCAACTTAAGTGCACAACTTAGTATGAAAAAGTTCATCTAATTGCAATCCTCTTCAATTAAATTCGACCTTTGTCCAATGCCTTTACTACTTTTGATTTAGGTTCACAAAACTATTAGGTGAATCGTTTACCTAAATCTAGCACCAATTACATGCAAATCCTATAAGTGTCGACCCAAATAAGATAAACACATAAAAGATATCAATCAAGTAAATTTAATTGAACAAACTCACAAAAGCAACTTAGGTTTACTTTCCTTTACTAATTAATCTAAATGAAAGCACCTAGATCAATCATATTAAACATGCAATCAAAGTCTAGAAAGCTAGCTAATCAAGACATGTTCAACGCAAGAAGCATAGAGAAAGGTTATCAACTTAAGTGCACAACTTAGTATGAAAAAGTTCATCTAATTGCAATCCTCTTCAATTAAATTCGACCTTTGTCCAATGCCTTTACTACTTTTGATTTAGGTTCACAAAACTATTAGGTGAATCGTTTACCTAAATCTAGCACCAATTACATGCAAATCCTATAAGTGTCGACCCAAATAAGATAAACACATAAAAGATATCAATCAAGTAAATTTAATTGAACAAACTCACAAAAGCAACTTAGAATCATAATCATAGGAATCGAAAATATCATTCAATCATAAAATTTCAGAATTAAACTTTGTTCAAATATTGTTGTCAACTAGAAACAATTCCAACGAAAATCAAACAAGGTTACAAAGAAAGAGGACGAATTACACCGTGAGATGGAGATGGGGATGGAGAAGTTGACGTTATGGAGTCTTGAATCTTGGAAGCAAGTCTTCAAGGTGGATGATGGATGATGATGCTCACGGCTCCTTCTTCTTCTTCTTCTTCCTTGCTTGAAACCGTGGAGATTGCACTAGAGGATGGAGAAAGGAAGACTTGACGTTATGAGAGAGTGATTTTCTGAATTATGGGATGTGTAAAACGTCAAGAATGAGGGAGTATATATAGGGGACATTGGCCTTGGTCTCCAAGTCTTCATGAATCTTCTATTATTTTCCCAAAGAATTATTTAATAATTTTGCATAGCTTCGACCAATCACGTAGGGCCATGTAAGCCCTGGTGTGTCATCCAACCAATCAAAAGCATTCAAAATAAGTCCTAAATATATTATTGCCGAATATCCATGAATTAATTCTGATTTTCTTCTTTATTTTCGGCCAAAATTCCTTTAGGAATTGTAGGAAAGAATATGGACTAGTTTTTGAACCTTTTCTTCCTTAAATATCTCCATGGACTACCTTTAACGTCATCCCTTGATTTTCTCTTGATTTTCATGACAATATGCAGATTTTATTCCTTATTTTCGTCCAAAATATATTGAGGGGCTTTAGCAACGAATCTGGACTTGTTTTGAGATTTTTCTTGTTGCACAATCCCTTGAAACTCTCCCTATAATATTTCCAACGTTTTCCCTTGATTTCTTCTTGATTTTCCACATTATCTTCATGATTTCCCATGGAAAAATCAGATTTAATTCCCAAAATATATCCATTACGTCCAACAACCCAAATTAATTGGGCTTTTCACCTTTTTGCCAAAATCCATAATTAATCTAGAAGATTCTTGGGCCTTGTTGCGTCATCTTCAAGCCTTGATGATCTCCGACGACATTTCCATCATTATTTTGATCAAGTTTCTTGGTTGGCTTCAGAATCTTGCTTGGTACACTTTCCTCTTTTGAACCGGGTTTCCTGGTTGGAACATGAAAGCTTCATTTCTTCATTTCTGCTCATTTGTGTAGCCCTTTGTATCTCATCTTCACACCTCTTAACGTTTGCTAGCTCCTCTTTCCTTTCGTGAGTTCATTTCCACTTTTGAGCTCTGAGGACCTGAAAATAGAGACTATTACTAAAATTAGAAACTTTCCTAAAACGAAAATTAGAAACTTTCCAAAAATGAAAAATAGAAACTTTGTAAAAGTGAAAAATGGAAATTTTCCTAAACTAAAATGGAAACTTGCTAAAAACCGGAAAAATAAACTTTCCTAAACTAAAAGGATTCATTTAAGGAAATAACTAAGTAAATACGAGGAAATAACCGTTAAAACGTCGCATTAAAATGCTTCTATCAGATATGTGAGTTCATTTCCACTTTTGAGCTCTGAGGACCTGAAAATAGAAACTATTACTAAAATTAGAAACTTTCCTAAAACGAAAATTAGAAACTTTCCAAAAATGAAAAATAGAAACTTTGTAAAAGTGAAAAATGGAAATTTTCCTAAACTAAAAGGATTCATTTAAGGAAATAACTAAGTAAATACGAGGAAATAACCGTTAAAACGTCGCATTAAAATGCTTCTATCAGATATATAATATGTAATTTTTGGAGATCGTATGAATATGTTATGATTTTTACGGTTTCAGACAGTTCGATTATTCAATCCATGAGGATTCGAGCTTTCGATCGACTTGTGGTTTTGACATATTGATCGTAAAAGTATTCCAGAGACATTGGGTGGTCTCAGATGTGGTTTGCCTCGATTGACATCACTTATGGGGATTTTAGTTCAAAACGGGGATTTCGGACTTAAATCGCTTGTGATTCATTACTAAGTTGAGACCGTATGTGATTAGGTACTTGACGAAGTATTCTTGGACATTTTTGGTGGTTGTGTTGCTTTGTTCTATATTGAAGACGCAGCGAGAATTTCGAGGTGAGTAATCTCACAATGTTCATTTACTAACGGAGTTACATTTATTGTTTTGGGAGTTATTTATTTAACTGCAAACTATAGTTGGTATTAGTAGGCATTCCTGAGCGAATGACTACGTATATATATATTTACGTGAAATATATATGTGTTGGTGGATTTTGTTGATTGATGGAAACAATATGCATGAATGGTGCTTTTTATTGTTTTTTGTTGTGGCTTTTCAGAAAACAAATGATTGTGAAATGATGATTTCTATTGTGTTGAAAAGCATTGAGATTTGTGTAACATTTTGAGTCCTGTGCCTTCTTTAATGTTTTATTTCGAGGCACTGAGAGGTCCGACGAATTAAGGTCGAATGGTGGCCTTAGGCAGTATATCGAGTAAGCACGTCTTTGGTCGGACGAGTGGTTACAATTTCGGTTAGAGCTCTAGTTTGTCTGGTACAATTCATGGGGTAATGGAGCGAGGTTATATCTAACTCATGAGTTTGTGTTTAAGGAATCAAGGAGTGAGTTGTTTTCCTTATATACGATTTAAAAGAAATCAATGCGTGAATTGCTTTCTTTATTTCGTGATTTGAAAGAAATCAATGTGTGAGCTGCTTTCTTTAGTTTGTGTTTAAGGAATCAACAAGTGAGTTGTTTTCCTTATTTACGATTTAGAAGAAATCAAGGTGTGAGTTGCTTTCTTTATTTTGTACTGATAGAAAATAAGGAGTGAGTTGCTTTCTTTTGTTACATTTTGAAAGGAATCAAAGAATGAGTTGCTTTCCTTTATTACGTGTTTGTAAGGAGATCAAGGTGTGAGTTGTTTTCCTTAGTTTTGGTGTGAGTTGTTGGTGGTTGTTTTGAGTTACTCATACAAGCTTTCATAAGCTTACCAGATTTGTTGTGTGGCAACCCGGTGCACTATTCAATGGTGTAGGGGTTAATCCTGCAGGTCAGGATAATCGTGGTTGAAGTTGAGGTAGCGTCTTTACAGCTTTACGGTAGGAAGCCATTTTTGTGACTTTACCGTTGATAAAGACTTCCATTGTGTAGTAAGCTCTGAGGAGCATTTACGTTTTATTTTGTTGTGACAATTTAATTCGTAAGCTTATGTAATATATGACTCTGTGGAGCGGGTCTGTATTGACATAGTGAGTTCAGGGCATCAGTATGTACTTGGTTTAAAAGGGAAAAAAATTTCTAGGTAGTTTATATTGATGGCTGAACCATCATGCATGTATAATTATGAGATTATATATCGATTTTTATTTGTGTTAAAAATTAGGGGTGTGACATCTGGTTCCTTTTTTCTTGTCGATTGTTGGGGTCATATCTGCTATGAATGGTTTCCCTGTTCAGGCATGGCTCGCCTTCATTCTTTGGTGGCTACGCTACTACTATTGATAGTCGTCGTTTTGTGCAGATCTAGTGTGGGTTGGGTGGTTGTCCGAGTGTGGATACATGCCATGGATCGGGTCACTAAGATTTCGAATACGCCGCAGACAGCTTTAGGGCGGCGTGAGTTGGTTAGGGTTGTCCCTAATCGATGTGGTGGTTATGTCTGGTGGAACGGCGGTGATAGACATGATTGTGGTGGGATACATCAAAGATGGTGGAGGTGGATGACTCTAGGTTCATGGAGGCTGAGCAGTGGAGGTGTTCTTGGGATGTTGGATGACGAGATCTGTGGCAATCTCGATGGGGTTCATGGTGTGTGGCGGTGTTTGGTGACTCTATGGGCATGGGGTGTGAAATTGGGTCATGGGTTTGGTTTTAGGATGATGTATGGAGACGGTGCTTGGTCTGTCATTGACAGCTGGTTGGATACAAGGTGGCTAAGTCGAATAGGGCAGTGGCTGTGCAGTGGGCTGGTAGCAGTCGTTAGGGGGTTGGAGGTGGTGGCACTTGAGTGGTTGATCGATCATGGCAGTTTTTTTTATTAGGGTTTTATTTTCAGGTTTTTGGTTAGGTCAAATAAGTCCCTGCTCATTTGAGCTAGGGTTTGGAGATTTTGGTCATGTTGTGATGCCATCTCTATGGTGTTACTCCCCGGAACTATATGTTATAAGTTCGGTGCTTTTTGGTTATCAACGGAACGGTGGATTTCCCTTGCACGTGGTCTGGCAGTATATTGACACAGTGTTGAAGAGGGTGAAGTGGTTCGTCTGGATGTTGGTGGTGAGGTCTACCACTCAGGGTTGGTTATTTTTCATTGTAGCCATTTTATTTTGTTGTGACAATTTAATTCGTAAGCTTATGTAATATATGACTTTGTGGAGCGGGTCTGTATTGACATAGTGAGTTCAGGGCATCAGTATGTACTTGGTTTAAAAGGGAAAAAAATTTCTAGGTAGTTTATATTGATGGCTGAACCATCATGCATGTATAATTATGAGATTATATATCGATTTTTATTTGTGTTAAAAATTAGGGGTGTGACATCTGGTTCCTTTTTTCTTGTCGATTGTTGGGGTCATATCTGCTATGAATGGTTTCCCTGTTCAGGCATGGCTCGCCTTCATTCTTTGGTGGCTACGCTACTGCTATTGATAGTCGTCGTTTTGTGCAGATCTAGTGTGGGTTGGGTGGTTGTCCGAGTGTGGATACATGCCATGGATCGGGTCACTAAGATTTCGAATACGCCGCAGACAGCTTTAGGGCGGCGTGAGTTGGTTAGGGTTGTCCCTAATCGATGTGGTGGTTATGTCTGGTGGAACGGCGGTGATAGACATGATTGTGGTGGGATACATCAAAGATGGTGGAGGTGGATGACTCTAGGTTCATGGAGGCTGAGCAGTGGAGGTGTTCTTGGGATGTTGGATGACGAGATCTGTGGCAATCTCGATGGGGTTCATGGTGTGTGGCGGTGTTTGGTGACTCTATGGGCATGGGGTGTGAAATTGGGTCATGGGTTTGGTTTTAGGATGATGTATGGAGACGGTGCTTGGTCTGTCATTGACAGCTGGTTGGATACAAGGTGGCTAAGTCGAATAGGGCAGTGGCTGTGCAGTGGGCTGGTAGCAGTCGTTAGGGGGTTGGAGGTGGTGGCACTTGAGTGGTTGATCGATCATGGCAGTTTTTTTTATTAGGGTTTTATTTTCAGGTTTTTGGTTAGGTCAAATAAGTCCCTGCTCATTTGAGCTAGGGTTTGGAGATTTTGGTCATGTTGTGATGCCATCTCTATGGTGTTACTCCCCGGAACTATATGTTATAAGTTCGGTGCTTTTTGTCTAGTTTTTTTTATTAGGGTTTTATTTTCAGGCTTTTGGTTAGGTCAAATAAGTCCCTGCTCATTTGAGCTAGGATTTGGAGATTTTGGTCATGTTGTGATGCCATCTCTATGGTGTTACTCCCCGGAACTATATGTTATAAGTTCGGTGCTTTTTGGTTATCAACGGAACGGTGGATTTCCCTTGCACGTGGTCTGGCAGTATATTGACACGGTGTTGAAGAGGGTGAAGTGGTTCGTCTGGATGTTGGTGGTGAGGTCTACCACTCAGGGTTGGTTATTTTTCATTGTAGCCTGGGGTAATGGGCGAAAAAATTGGTTAGGGGTTGGACGTTTTCGGTTCATGGATGTTATTACTAGTGACGGACCTGTAACTATAGATCTTGGTAGAAATATGTGTCATGGTGTTGATATCACAATCAGTTATTCCAATGCAATGTAATTTTTTTAGTTATTAATGGATTCTACTTAGTCTCAAAAAAAAAAAAAAAAAAGATTATTATGCCGGTTTATTAATGAAGATTGACTATCCGATTGACATTATTGAATACTAAAATCAAACGCTGATATGGTTTTGAGGTTTTCATGAGATTGAGCACTGATCAATTGATCATGTGGATTAAGTTTGGAAATCCAGTAAAATCCGCCAAAATCATAAAAACGGAACAAATTAAATAAAGGTTGGAAGTAATCTAGCCGTGAGAGATATTGTAAAGGGGATTTATTAGGCCAATAGGAAGCGAGAATTCATGTTTTACGATCCGTAACACATAGGAAAGCTGACATCCGGACCGTTGATTAAGGGTCGGAAAGAAACACAAGAGTTGAGCATCGTGACCGTCCAATAGGCACGGGTTCTCTGTATAAATAGACGGCAAGGCCTCTTCATTCTCATCACAAACAAACAAACAAACAATCAATCAAACAAAACCTCAGTTCTCAATTCTCTCTCTCGATCTCGCGTTTCTACGATTTAGAAGAAGAGGAGCGATGGCCCGTACGAAGCAGACTGCTCGGAA
>BDJD01001274.1:7705-22888 GCA_002564525.1 Rosa multiflora
CTGGACGTCATCATGACCAAGGTAATCAAAGCCACAATCAACTTAATTATGAATTAAGTTGTTATATGGCTGCTGGACGTCCTCATCATGCAGAAGGTCAAGAGTGTGGTCCCCTTAATTATCAATTAAGGCATGGGCCACTTGATTATCAATTATATTTTGGTCTTGAGAAGCCAATCTATGGCTTTATTAATCAGTTTAATTTGAAGATCTTCATATATGTTTCAAGGTCAGTCAGTGGCTTTGAAATTTGTAAAGAAGGATTCGGTGACCCCAAGTCCAGTCTTGACACAGAGCCAATCTATGATGAATATGATGATAATTATAATTTAATTATTGGTTCCAAAAATCATATGCAGGATTTCAAGTTCTTTGAAGCTCTTGATAGGGAGAAATTAGACCAACAAGTGGTCAAATACAAAAGCCAACCTGCAGTGGCTAGTTTTGAAGACACCATGTTCTATGACATGGTAGTTGGCGACAAAGCCGATCTTGGGACATTATTATCTCCAAAATTGCAATTGAAGATCTCGCTTCGTCAACCAACAAATATACTTGGGGGGCAATATTACTCCTTCTACGAGCCAAATTTCTTTCAAGTGTCCGACGCGAAGTATCTTTGTTATTTTCTTACAAGCTCCCGCAAGAGGGATTTTCATGCCATAAATTTTGACACGTCGGAGCTTGGAGTAAGGCATAGATGGCCTCCCCCGTGGCCTTCTAGAGGTTAGCCAAACGCACTGATGCTAGCTTCTTTATTTGCTTCTAATTTTTAGTTTGCATCTTTCTTTTAGTTAGTTTAAAAAAAAAAAAATATATATATATATATATATATGGAAAAAGAAAATACAAAAAGAGATGGTCGCGAGCGAAAGCAAGCGACCGTGAAGAGCGCGGGGCCGCGAGCAAATGGGTGCAAGCGACTGGCCGCGACCAAGTGACCGCGGAGGACTGGCCGCGAGAGCAAGTGACCGCTAAGCAAGAGATGGCCTCGAGCGAAAGCAAGACCGCGAGGGACTGGTCGAGAGTGTTCGCAAGGGGCATTTCGTGAAGGTTTTCTAGCGAGCAACGATCGCGTGAAGCAGGGTCCGCTGATATACATCGCCCGGGCTTCGCTAGCGAGCTTCATCAGGAATTCTCCAACAAGATATGCATACTCTGAACTCTGGGACGAAGTCGATCCAAAGGCCAGTGAGTGGTCTTCAGCAGACAACCTTCTGCCAATCACTGTGGCAGACGCTAAGGTAGAACCAAGCGAAAGGCTTTCAAGCGAATTCCGGAAGAGTTTCCTCCGTCGGCGAGAGGGAGACAAAATCGAACTGTAGGAGCCTCCATATCCAACCCAGTGTTATCTCCCACTGCTGCCGCGAAGAATTGAACCCAATCCCCAGGCAATAGTGATTAATTTGAACTCTTTGTTGATATATCGATCTTCTATGGGCTGCTTGGTTGAAATTTCATCACAGGTCTGAGAATCTGAAATATGCCCACGAAGTGTTTGATGGAGTGCCTGAGAGAGATTCAGCTTCATGGGCTTCTACGATTGCGGGGTATGCGATGCAGCGCCTAGCTGATGGTGCATCAGAGTTGTTGGGTTGATAAAATTGTAGAACGCGGCACTCGTTTTCAATGCAGTTAAGCATGGTAGCAGCTAATTGTTTCTTCTCACCAAGGCAGAATTCTGAATTGCAACGGTATAGTAATAGCTAGTTAATATAGGCCAACCCAAGTGGCTTTTGAGTTTACTTGCTCATCGAGGGATTCATCTTCATTGTTATCAAAGGCGATGGAAAATATCTTCCCCAAGTATAGCAGCGATGGTATCATTGTGGTCGGGTTATAAACATCAAGTGTCTACAGAGAGCCTGTACAAGAGAAATATATGGTTCTCTTTTACGGGCATTCCTGAAAGTTTGGGGACTATGCTATGAAATGATCAAGATTGTATACTGGGGGGCAAAACGAAATTCTGCAGTCTGCAATCTTCCAAAAGCAGGGGAGGGATTTCAAAGTTCTGTGCCATGATTTTAATCAAGACTTGTTTGAAGCGTTTAGTGTCACTGGGGCCAAGACTTGTGGCCTTAAATTTTTCCATGTTTTACTTCTTAAGTGGCAGAACTTGGTTTATGCCAGAAAGTGTGGGACTAAAGCTTACCAAAAGTTTTAAGTTCTGCAAGGGACAATGCCAGAGATGATTGTATTGCCTTGCTGTTACTATAAAGTTCGAACGCATTTTTCCATTAAAATGTCGGTATTGAGAGAGCTCTGGATTCTTCAAAATATGAAAACTCCTGCCAACATGGAAGTCTCTCATGAAGTCTGCCTTCTTTGGCCAGCAAACCAGTTCCCAGGTTTTTTGTATCTGTTGCTCCATATTATATATGTTCTTTGTTATGGCTTGTCTAAATATAGTTGGGTATTATGCATACTTGGTATGTTACTGGGAGGAAATAACAAAGCCTGTGAAGAAGACATTGCCAAATGATCACGTTGGGAATTAGACCAGTCTTCACGTTTTCCATGCACTTTAATGCTGATTTGAGGCGAGTACATCGCAGCTTGTGGCCTGAGCATAAAATCATGTTGCTAGAAGAAGTGTTTTCTCACTTTCTTTGGAAGGAGGCCTAAGTGATATAGCCCAGTATATTTAAATCCAAGCTTGGGGCTTCTAAACATAGTTGGTTATTCATAGTTGTCCAAAAAGTCTAGTTTTGCCTTGGAGATATTATACATAAACTAATAAGTGGCCTAGTCTGAGGCTACTGCACGTCATGAACAAGTTTTGGCTGGACATGATGCTAGCTTCATTTGATTGCTGCGTGTTCTGTTCATGACTATTCATGGTTGATGATTCTTCAATGAAAGACCACGTCACAACAGCCTCATGGTAGCAACTGAAAGCATAAATGTGGTGTCTTGGTTTGAAGGGGCTAAAAAATATATAAAGGGGGCATGATCATGATACTTGAGACACATAATTATTCATGATTTGAAGGAATTATGCTTCCCATTCTTCATTGGAGCTACAATTCATTCATGCATATATCACTCTGCATGGTATATACATAGGCTGCAGATTACTCGCGATTTGCGAAGATGCTTGGCATAATTATGAACACTTCACAGTGAGCCAGTATAGCGGTTTGATGCATTTTCATTAAAACCCCTGCGGTCTAGTTGCCGCGAGCAAGTGTGGTGTCAGCAAATACTATGGTGTTGGGCTCGCATGGACACGTGTGATAGATGTCATGATTCATGCATGATCATCAGGCAAAGCATTTGGGCATATTCGCCTGACTTGGAAAAGCATGCGCTTCGAGAGGCAATGAAAGGCATGGTTCGCGATCAAAGACAGCCTCTTTTTATCCTTCGCATGGGGGGCACGTATGGAGGAGGTATTTCAAAATTGTGGTGGCATGAGTTTAATGCCAAATTTTACAGTTAAGACTTGGTTAAGTGTCTTAATACCAACAAGGCCAATAACTGTGGCCTTTTATTGGTGGAAGCATCTTGTTATCTTAACATAGGATGACATTCGTACTGCATGGCCTATTTAAGAGGCCTATATTTGATCAGTCCAGTGATATCAATTAAGCCAATGCAATTGGCTTTGAAGCAACGTTATTGCAAAACGTACCTGTGCTAACTCAAGACCTCTTCAGTCAAGACGGGGAACTTTGACTTCGAGGTCTGGGGGGCAATGTTTGAACCCAAAATGAATATTTTTCCCGATAAGGGGGACTCGAGAGAAACTGGGCCAATATCCGTGGCCCAAACTATATATTTTCGATAAACTCGGAATATATTGTTTAGAGGCTAAACAAAGCCTACTTGGAGGCCAAGCAATCTTGGAGCAAATCTGAATATTCTTTGATTTATCATTAATTATCAAGATATCTGATAATTAATGGTGATTTGTTTGCTTGATTGCCAAGTACTGTACAAGCGAGCAGATTGGGTTGATCAATTAAGGAAGGATATATATATAAGGTGGTTCATGCATGGTGAAACAATCAAGGAAGAAATAGTATGGTGGGCCATCAACTATTTGCAACCAATATGATGCATGCAAGGAACCAAGTTGCAGTCAAGCAATTAAGGTGGACGTGGAACAAGGAGAAGCATGCAATCATGCTTGCTTGCAATCCTCAAGGAATCTAGTTATATATATAGTTGCATTGCACCTGCATGACAGATGGGTCAATTAAGAAGGCACTTTAATTGTGTGAGTATATGGATATATATATGTGCATGCAAAGACGGTTGCAGAGTCCTCGCGAAGATATCGATATATGAGACGTGCATATTCTACTGCACCCAAGAGGCAATTAATCCTTGCCATGTATGGGGTTTAAAGTTGAGGCAAGAATTTACAATCCCAATTTAGGAAAACTGGACCCTGGATTTGTAACTTGTCATTTTATAGGCTAGTGTGAAAAATCTAAGGGTTACAAACTCTATGCACCTCACCACTCACCTAAAATTTTTGAAACTCATCAAGGTAAATTTCTGGGGGAGAGTATTTGCAATACAAAATTTAAAGATTTAACTGATGATTTTGAGGAAATTGTAGAAAGTGAGGATACAGAAACATAAATGTCAAACTTTAAAAATAATGCAGAAACTGAAAGTACGTGAAGTTCACAATGCAGTAGATGGTGACTTAGAGCTTGAAAATCAAGATGTTGAATTGGCTGAATCCATACCACATACATCAAAATGTTCCTGAACCTCAACCAAATGTGGTTGAGCCTAGAAGATCACAAAGAACTAGAAAACCAACTTTTGGTGGTGAAAATGACATTTATGAGGTTTATCTGCAAGAAGTTGAGAGCACATTAGCAGATGATAGTGATCCTACAAGTTTTAAGCAAGCTGCAGAGAGTAATGAGTCAAAACAATGGAAGAAAGCCATTGATGCAGAACTTGAATCCACGTACAAAAATGAAGTATGGGAGCTTGTGAAGCCAGATCCAAATCACAAGCCTATAGGCAGCAGGTGGGTGTTCAAAACTAAGAGAGATGCCAAGGGAAATATCGAGAGACATAAAGCAAGACTTGTAGCTAAAAGGTTCACACAAAAAAAGGGTATAGATTTTACAGAAATATTTTCACCAGTTTCAAGTCTTCAACTAAGGACTCTTTTAGAATCATAATGGCTCTTGTAGCTCACTACGATATGGAGTTACATCAAATGGATGTAAAAACAGCCTTCTTAACTTGTGAACTGGAAGAAGTGATATACATGTCACAACTAGAAGGCCATATTGAGACTGGAAAAGAAAACTTAGTCTGTAAACTTAAGAAATTTATATATAGACTTAAACAGACCTATAGCCAATGGTATAGAAAATTTAATTATGTGGTTGCACCTTTTGGTTTTACAGAAAACCTAGTTGATGAATGTGTTTATTTTAAAGTTGTTAGGAACTAGTTTGTTTTTCTTATCCTATATGTAGATGACATTCTCCTTGCTAGCAGTAACATTAAGTTGCTAGAAGATACCAAAATATTTCTATCGAAAAATTTTGATATGAAGGATCTAGGAGAGGCTTCTTATGTATTAGGAATTGAGATAAAAAGAGACAGACACTACGCCAAAAACAGCCTTTTACCGCCCACAATGTGCGCCGTAAATACCCTTTTACGGCGCACAAAAGTAGGCTGTAAATGCCGGAGCCGTAAAAGACGTCCCTCTTTAACGGCGCGCATAAGAAGGCCGTAATTGTGCATCCATGCAGGCCGTAAAAGACATTCCTCAATAATCCAATTTGATTTATGGGATGTTTGCACGCCGTGAATGTCAAGAAAGCACGCCGTAAATGACTTTCTAACCACTTATTTACGGCGCACTGGGCATGCCGTAAAAGACCTTATTCACGGCTTACAATGAATGCCGTAAAAGACTGTTTTTATGGCACACTCTTGCATGCCGTAAAAGAAGTAGTTGCCCAATTTTTAAGGCCCAATTTGCACGCTGTAAAAAGCTTTTCTATGAATTTTTATATGTCATTCACGACGCACATAACCTGCCATAAAAGTCTTTGTGGCAAAGAGGT
Source organism: Rosa multiflora (assembly GCA_002564525.1). Lineage (NCBI taxonomy): Eukaryota > Viridiplantae > Streptophyta > Magnoliopsida > Rosales > Rosaceae > Rosa > Rosa multiflora. Next base: position 13,765 of record BDJD01001274.1, read on the forward strand.
TTCTTGGCTGCTCATAATCCAAAAATGATCAACTAACAAAATGACTTGAGCAAGAATAATATTAACCTCAAAGGAGAGCTGGTGAAACAACATATATATCATAGATAATGGAAAAGGTTTTAACAAACTTTTTATATCCAATCTGCTACAGACCAAGTACAATTTCTAACAAACTTGAGTTTAAACTTATGTTCAGAATATAGCGTATTACAAAATATACTACTTAATGAAAATGAAAGCAAACAATCCTTATAATAAACCCATAATAAAGCTAGACAATAAGTGATTCAATAAAAGCTCTAAATCATTCTCATGAACTGATTAAAAGCAATGAACACAAACCATAAAGCTAGACAAAGCTTCAAATACTTGCAATATTCAGTTGATTAAAGAACTGCCTGCATCCGACTCCCATCCAGTGCAAGAATATGTTCCACACATGAATCTAAGGCTCTAGAAAATCTCCACAGTCCAAACATCGCAGCAGCTCCTACAGATGGGTCAAACTTGATGCAAATGTGGAAAATGACGGATAGCTAAGATCAAGACAAAGAAACCAGCAGCACTTGCCCTTTCATATCAGCGTCCAGGGATAAAATCCCATACAATAGAAAAAATTGGGGATGGTGTATAGATATGCACAATACAACTGATCTGAAAACACAACAAATGATACATAAATGATTAACAACAACTAAGAAACAAAAACTCATACAAATAAACAGCTCGCTCACTCAACTGAGTGAAAAATGAGTCGTTGTGAAACTAATACGCAGACAGTAAGTGAGTTTTTAAACCAGGTAATTGGAAAGCAATTCATATATTTAAACCATGTAATTTGAATTCCAGAACTGCCATATTCTACTTAGACTTGCCAAAGAAAAGTCCAAAAGAGAAAAAGAAGATAAATCAACAGCAAACCATGCCAGAATGTGGATCAACATTCATTGAGTAATTTGCTCTTCTACAACTAGTGTAGTACACATGATATGCTTCAGTTTAGTGCTGTCAGCTGTAAATTTTTCCTCATAACTGCTTCAGTTAGTACACATGATATGCTTCAGTATAGTAACAAGTTCAATTATCCAATACTTCACAACAAAAAGAGATGATAGAATAAATCACCTCAAAGTTTCAATACTAGCTAAACTAGCTTGATGTACTTGATAGGCCATGCAATTGTACTTCCTTGAGCCATACTTAGCGTTCCAAACTCTCTAGCAAAAGCCATTGATCTTAGCAGTGTTGGGAACTAATGAGAATTAGAAGCTAGAACAAGTAGTACATGCTAGACGTCAGAGGAGTAGTCATTTATAGTACTTTGTGTTATGTGCAGTAGTAATTCTTGTTGCAATATATTTGCTAAGTTTGAATCGAATATGTATAGGTGCGTGAAATGGCTGCCCCTCATCAATAGAATGTTGAACACTTAAGTTCTGTTTATTGAGCTTGATTTGTCCTCTCCCAGTTTCAGAATTCCGCACACTCACACTTGTATTTTCCTTATCTTTTTGTTGTGAAAGCGCATTACCAGAATGCTGACCACTAGTACTTCCCTTTTATTATAACAATAAGAAAATATTAATAAATATATATATATATATATATGTGTGTGTGTGTGTGTGTGTGTGTGTGTGTGTATGTATGCAGGCCATATCTTGAAGACTTACATGGTTATTCCCCTCTTTCTCTGTCCGTGCCAAAATAGTTCCAACCACCTCTTTCAATCGTTCGATCTCTTGTGATTGAGCAAGCATATCTTGTGATTGAGCAAATAAAGCATTCTCTAACTTAGCAACTTTGTTTCCAACACTGGTTTGATAATCTGCCTTTGAAGGGACTGCTCCAAATCCCAAACCTCTTACTCGTCCTCGTGGATCAGGACCGAGTACTTTTGCAACAGCATCATCTTTCAAAGAACATTTCTCTGAAGGTTCTTGGTCAGCTCTGTACATTTTCACTTGTTTCTGCCAAAAAAAAAAATTTGAAACATGAATAATCAAACTTGTGTCATCTCTTATACCTAAAATAATAGTCTCAAAAAATGAAAACTGAAAAGAAGTATTTTTACCACTATTTCTGGATCCTCCACTACATCTGAATCCTTCTTCTTCTTTGCTTCGTAAGCATGAATCCAAACATCAGACCTTGTTATTGCATCTGGGATTTCACTTTGTTCCCTCTACAAATCAGTAAGTACAAATAATATTTATCATCTCATATCACAAAACTCATATAAAATTAACAACCAAATTATTCTTACTAATTCTTCTTCAACACGAGCAAAGCTTTTTCTACTAGTTCTGTGGAGTAAGGTTCTTTCTGCGCGCATTGCTTTGAATTTTTTAGACATTTCCTATGACAAACAAGTCACCATAGTTGTTAAAAACTCATAAAGTGTTGGCAATTCTAGCTACTTTTTCTATTATTATCAAGATAATGTTGGAGTTAGACTTGTCTAATAACAAAATATTGGTAAAACGCACCTTAAATGATGGACTAGTTCTGTTTTTGACAAAATCTAGCCACTGATTCATAGATTCTACATTATCAGGTTTGAGAAGGGTAGCAGCACGTTGTAGGCCTACAAGTTCGGCTTGCTTCTCCACTACTTTCATCACATTGGATCTATTATCTCGCCAAAGCTTGATCATCCTTCGAATAACTTTTTTCTTATGGCATTCGTCAACAATGAAACTTGTCTACAAAAGAAATGAGTGAGCATGTGAACATATAAGGAACGATGTAACGTTCTTTTTTTAGTATGGAAAAACTTACTGTTATGTGTTCCCAAATCTGAGTTTTGAACAAATCTGAAAGATTTTTCCAGGTCGGTGCAGTCATTGGTATTAGCTCTCTTGCTGTGCATCCAATAAATGAGGAGAATAGAGCTGCAGTTTTCCCAATTGGCTGGCCTCTTTCATTGAATTCAACCAGGATAGGACGTTTTCTCTTTTTCTTGCTAATGTCCAACAATTTTGCTTTACCTCTAGGTGGTATTTTTGGCTTTTCTGTAGCTTCACCTTCAGCTGAAATAGGTTCTGCATCTGCTGGCAAATGAGACGAAGAACTCAAATTTGCTTCAGAATTTCTCATGGGATTATGCCTTTGTTGCCTAGCTGAAACATCAACTGCATGTGCAACTTTATCTTGCATTTTGGCTCTCTTTGCACCTTTCTTTGAGATCTCTCCAGAAGGCATAGTCTACATGTCAAACAAATAAGTTAGACAAAAAGCAAAATTTTAAACTTAGGAAATATAATTCAAAGTAGGAAAAGATGCATCTCCATCACATGTGCAGCAAACCAATATGGCAAGAATTAAGGTTCAAAACCTTAACATTGTTCGACTCTAGCTACCAAAAGACTTAAACAATTGAACTAGCTTCTGTTCCCTCCAAATTTCTTAATTTCATAATACTAGACACCTCCAGCAACACTAATTTTTGACTAATGTAATTATGCCAAGACTTAAATTTGTCAAACTATTCCTTATCACAGTTTATATGTTGACACAGAAGCACATGTATTCATTTAGCTACTATAAACATCTATATGACATGTACAACAACCTCATCTAAAACCACAAACCAAAATAGATCTTACCTGAGAACTTATGCTGATGCTTTGTTGAAATAGGTTAGTCAAAGTCACCTTCACTCTGTTCAGCAAAAAATAAATAAATAAAGAAATTAGAATCTCATCACTTATATAAATAATCAGCAATACATCATGTGAATGAATTTATGTAAGAATTATGACATGCGCAGTTCATACAATTACCGAATAGATTTCCTCATTATTATATCTATAACATTCTTCATCATCGACATCTAGGTCTAGCTGTGATACATCTACTGGCATATAAGCAATCTCATCAACAGAATCATTCTCAAAAAAACCTCTAGGCGGTGCTCTAAGTACAACATGCCAATTTGACGTGTCACTCTCTCTCGAATAAAAAACTTGTTTTGCTTGTGATGCAAAATTAAAGGGATCTTGATCAAATTGATGATGCCCCCTGTCGAGGTTAACCAATGTGAAACCATCTTCAACTTTGACACCAGTCCCTATGTCAGCCCAATAACAATCAAATAGTGGAACCTTAAATTCCCGATAGTCTAGCAAAATTATCTCTCTTATAACACCATAATATGGCACTCTATCCAGAACATGTGAATTAGCCCTTGCACTTGGTCGACACATTGTGTCGCCTTCAACGGACACCCCACTGTTTTGTGTGCTTTTCTCAGCAGTCTCTGTATGAAATCGGATCCCATTAATAATGAAGCTTGAATGGGACACCACAGATTGTTTCGGCCGACAAGCTAGCCACTTCACTATATCTGACATAGTACTACAATCACCAAACTTAACTTTATCTGCTAACCATTCACTGAAACTACTCATATGTCTTTTTTCTAGAAGGCTTTCATTATCTTCAAGACGCGAATCTAAACACTTCAGTTCTTCCCTGTGCATTCTGGTAAAAAATAACATGTATAAGAAATAATAAGTAGAGCTAAACTCAACTAGAAATAATAAGTTACTGGTCAAAATGGAAATCTAACTTACTCTCTCCATGGATCTACTTCTGTAGTATTTGTCCACACAAATCGATGAGCAATCTCTAACATAGAAGAACTTAATGTTTTTTGTTTTCCCTTGCCAAGTGGTCGCCCTTCCAATATTGTTTCATCATCAAGAACCTCATTGCGTTTTGATTGAACACCTATTTCAGATGCTTCTTTAATATATCCAGTACAAAAATGTGTTATCTCTTCAGCCAAATATCTTTCTGCTATACACCCTTCAGGATTTGATCGATTCTTGACATATCCTTTTAGGTCCTTCATAAACCTAAAGTAAACAAATATTAGAGAAAATAGAAAAATAAAACAAGATTACTGCTAATAATGTACAGGACCAGCAATAAATTGTACATAATGCAGTGATCTACTACAAAGCAATAACCAACTAACATAAATCATAGCTCACCTTTCAAAAGGATACATCCAGCGATAATGTACAGGACCACCAATAAGAGCCTCTTGTGCAAGATGAATCGGTAGGTGAACCATAATATCAAAGAAAGACGGAGGAAAGAATCTTTCTAGCATGCATAGAGTCTCAACAATATCATCATCAAGTAGACCTATTTTTTTCTTGTCAATCTCCCTTTGACATAATTGATGGAAAAACGCACAGAAGCGGAATATAGCAATCCTTGGTCCTTTTGGAAGAAGTCCTTTTAAAGCGACAGATAGAATTTGTTGTACTAAAACATGACAATCGTGTGACTTCAAACCCATAATCTTGTTATCTTTTATGGAGACACGATTTGCAAGGTTAGAACAATAACCATCCGGCAATCGTAACTTTGCTAACCTTTTACAAAATATTTTCTTCTCTGCCTTTGAGAGCACGTAAGGTGCTTTATCACTTCTAGATTTGCTGGAACCATCTTGTTTTGGGTGCAGCTTTTTTCTAATCCCCATCACTTTTAAATCCTTGCGCGAATTTAAGTTATCCTTTGTCTTTCCCTTCATATTCAATAAAGTTCCAATAATACTCTCGCAAATGTTTTTCTCAATATGCATCATATCCAAATTGTGGCGCAATAATAAAGTCTGCAACATAGCAAATTACACTAAATTAATACAAAGAAAGCTGTTAATGTATAATATGCAGCATATAAGTGGTGGATGTACTGTGTGAAAGAGAAAAAAAATAAACTGCTAGTTTGATATAAATAAAGCTTTCAATGTATAATATACAACATTCTACCAATAACATACAGTAACCATATTTTGGAAACACTTTCAAAGTACATTGCTCTACTATGTAACAAGACGTTGCTCTCTCCTTTCAAAGTACATTTTAGTACATTTCAGTAACCATATTCTTTTATAAAATTGGATTGGTAGGTTAGATTAATACAAAGAAAGATATTATTCAGCACTACCATAAACTACACTATAAAAAAAGCACAATATCAGCAAGGATTATTTGAAAATTAGATGACAGTAAATAAATTTTACCTCCCAATATGGCAACTCAAAGAATATTGACTTCTTCTTCCATCTCTTTGAAAGTTTTGTAGGATCATCACTATCATACTCATCACCGCTACCATCAATATCATCAGCAAAATCATCAATCACTTCATTCACAACTGATCTTTCACCTTCAGTTCTCTTCCTTTTTCTACCTTCATCTTTGTCAACTTTTTTTCTCTTTTTCTTGGTGCAAGCTTTGTTCTTCTTACCCCAATTATTTTTAATACCCTTCACCACCTGAAATACTTCTGAACCAGTCAACTTTCTAGGCCTCACTCTATCTTCAACAGTACCATCAAACCAAGCCTTATTCTGCCGATATGGATGATCGTGTGCAAGAAATCTCCTATGGCACATGTAAACATGTTTTCGTCCATTTGGCAGCCATTTAGAAGATGTTTGAACACCACATACCGGACATGCTTTCTTTCCCTTTGTTGAATACCCGGACAGATTTCCATAAGCAGGAAAATCATTTATTGTCCACATCAATACAGCTTTCAAATTGAATACAGACTTGGTAAACGCATCATAAGCACTTACCCCATGGATCCATAGTTCTCTCAGATCTTCAATGAGTGGTTCTAAATACACATCTATGTCATTCCCAGGTTGCTTAGGACCTGGGATGAGCAATGTCAGCATCAAATTTTCCTTGGACATGCACAAAGAGGGAGGGAGGTTATATGCAACCAAAAGCACAGGCCAGCAACTATATCTAGAACTAAGATCACCAAAGGGATTAAATCCGTCTGATGAAAGACCAAGTCTAAGGTTACGAGGAGCTTTTGCAAATTCAGGCCACTTACTATCAATCTTCTTCCATGCAAGCGAGTCAACAGGATGCCGCATTTTGCCATCCTGACTTCTGTGAGTTTCATGCCAAGTAAGTTGTTCCGCCTTCTCAGCATCCCTAAACATTCTCCTAAATCTAGGGATAATTGGAAAGTACCTCAAGACCTTAGCAGGAACACCTTTCTCAATCTTTTGGGTGAGCTTATTAGCTTTCCATCGAGAGGCACCACATTTCGGACAACTTTCCTTGTGCTCTAGATCCTTTCTAAATAAACAACAATCATTCACACACGCATGAATCTTCTCATAGCCTAGATCAAATGCTTTGAGTAATTTTTTTGTTGAGTATAAGGAACTTGGAAGGATGTTATCTGGAGGTAAAAGACTGCCAACCATCTCAAGAAGTTCATCATAACCATTGTCAGATAGACCATATCTAGCCTTAAACTTGAAAAACTTAATTGTTGCTAACATTTTTGTGGAAGGACAACCCTTATATAGAGGAAGTTCTGCTTCATTTACTAAATGTGTGACATCAGATTCTATATTTTCAGGTGCAGATTCCATGAAATCATCATTTAGCTGTGCATCTATATACATTCTATATGTCTCCAAGTTTTCAAAGTTTTCTATGGTTTCTTCCTGTACAGTAGTTCTTGGCTCATCTCCATGAAATGTCCAATTAATATAACTCTCATATATCCCATTTGAGGTCAGATGATCTAATACAGTACGAGGTGGATAAGACCATACGTTTATGCAATTACTACATGGGCACTGGATCTTTTCAGGATACCCCTTACTTGCATGAATGCTATTAACAAACTTTTTTGCTCCGTCATAAAAGGCTCTAGGATTGCTAATAACACACAACAACAACAACATAAAAGAGTTTACAATACATTTATGAATTATATCATCATAACCTTACAGTTTCTAGTTTTAGATGTAACCTGCTTTTACAATAAGCCCATTCTTTATCCATATTCTTTCAGCTTTGTTTTCCTGGAGCTACTTTTGACCTTATATTTAGACACCAAACATATTGCAATTTAGGTATTATAAATGCAATCAAATAGATCCTTACATTAGAGGTGCAAAAACAAAGAAAATTGGTAGCAAGCAAAAATATCTTCACAAGGAGGTAAACACTCAAGTGATACAAAGGTATATATCATAGAACCATGAACAACAAACAAAGCACAGAAATATAATACATCAGTATTAGGCAAATCTCAAAAAGTTTCAGGGAATAAGAAAGAATAAAATTGGTCGAGAAATTCATCCCAAGAGTGAGAAGCAGGGTCGTAAGACATGGGATGCAAGTTCAGGTAATAAACCAACCAGTCTCAACTATGAACAACTGGTTTCAGCATCCAATTTATCTATTTTGATCAAATGCAATGATCACCAAACTAGTTAAATAAAACCAAGTTCTGAAATAGATCGATTGAAAGAGTTGACTCAGTGATGATCATGAGGAACACAACCAACAGTAATGAAACAAGTACTAACTTACTAGCAAAAGCCATTGATCTTAGCAGTGTTGGGAACTAATGAGAATTAGAAGCTAGAACAAGTAGTACATGCTAGACGTCAGAGGAGTAGTCATTTATAGTACTTTGTGTTATGGGCAGTAGTAATTCTTGTTGCAATATATATGCTCAGTTTGAATCGAATATGTATAGGTGCGTGAAATGGCTACTATTCAACCATACCATTTATATTCACACCAGATTAACAAAATTTGAAAATATGTACCATACCATTTATTTTCTGGACCCTCTGTTCAGTTTGTCGGTCAAAACTCAAACAAGGATGGATATTCATGAGGATTATGAATAGAAAAGGAAGAAGCATGTAGCAATAGTGATTAACAGAAGCCATTAATTTTTGACGATGTGATTACGTATCAGCAACTGGCTAAAGTGAGGATGAAAAGAAAGGGAGTAGATGCCTTGGTACGTACGTAATAATTCTTGATGCAACACATAGCGTTTAAATCTAATATGAATCGCTGAATAGAGACACCATTTAACTATACCATCTATATCCAGTCAAAAAACTAAAAATTAAAACAACCATGTACACCATGTATAGATTTCTTGATTTAATTACTATGTATAATTGGGTGTGAAAATGATTACTTGGATATACCATGTACTTGGACCTCTCACTACTCGAGGTACAAAGCACTTAACCCCTATGTACTCCCAGTTAATATGGGTCTATAGATTGTAATACAAAGCACTTGCATTCAGTCAAAACTAT
>BDJD01001274.1:25846-46132 GCA_002564525.1 Rosa multiflora
GAGCATAAGGGTTATTGAGATTATCTCAACAAGCCTACATTTCAAAAATACGTCAGAGGTTTGATAAATTAAACAAGGATCAATGCCCTAAAACAAGTGTTGAGAAAAGGGAAATGGAGTCTATACCATATGCTAGATTAGTTGGTAGTCTCATATATGCACAAGTGTACACTAGGCCAGATCTATCGTTAGCAGTTGGCATGTTGTCCAGGTTTCAATCTGATTGTGGACAAAAGCATTGGATTGCTGGTAAAAAGATATTGAGATACCTTCAGAGGACTAAGAGCCACATGCTTGTGTATAAGCTTGTAAAGAAGCTTGAACTTGTAGGCTTTACAAATTCAGATTTTGCAGGCAATTATCCTGCATCAATGAAGTCTACTTGTGGCTATGTATATATGATGGCAGGTGGTGCAGTGGCTTGGAAAACAATGAAACAGTCATTGATAGCCACATCCACCATGCAAGCATTAATAATTGCCATATATGAAGGTGTATGTGAAGTGGATCAGAAACTTTATTTTGGAAACAAAGATTTTAAGTAATCTTGTTGATGGAAAGCTGAAAATTTATTGTGACAATGAAGCTGCAGTGTTGACTTGATCGATGCATATACTCTCGCAAGCGTACGAATCGTTGCCAAGTAAGGGAAGTATTAAAACCTTGATTATCGTACCTCGGGGATTAAGTGTTGGACTTAACTGAGGTAATTGGCGCTTGAATAACTTAAAAGCATACAATGAAAAAAATAAAAATAAAAATAAAAATAAAAATAAAAATAAAAATAAAAATAAAAATAATATAAAATAAAATATTAACAAGATACCAAGCCTCGACAATGCTCAACTTAGCTCACACTAAGCCAAATCAAAGCCACTAACTTGTAACCCAAATGAGTTGTGCACAATAGAAGGTAGAATTTTGTTTGGGAGTTTTGAATTGGGAATTAACTAAATTAAATGCAAACTAAAATAAAAGAAAACAACTAATTATTAATCAAGAAATTAAATTTGGATTTTCAAACTAAAGGAAAAATGGGAGTGTTGGGTGATTCACACTAACTATCTTGCAAATATCGATGCTAATTGATGAGCACATTTTATATCATATTAATATCTCTAATTTATATTTGTTAAAAACTTATTTTTATTAGTTTGAGTTATATAGTTTGCATTAGATGAATAAGTGAAGCTGTTAGCCAAATAACCACCCTCAAGTATAAGGGGTACAAGTAATAGTATAAAGATTTAAGAAATGTTGTCGAACCCACGAGGATTGGATTCCTCTCACTAGCTAAGGTGTTAACCTAAGGAGAGCTACAATATGCAAATGTACAATCACAAACCAAAATTCACAAGGAATCTAGGCTCATGGTAAGTATGTGCATTGTGGTGGTAGTGAGATTGTTTGTTGGATAGAGTAGTGAACCAAATTAAAATAAATACTCAAGTGTAACATAAACCACTCTAAACTAAACTAGTAATATAATGGATGAAGTTAGGGGTTGGATTGTCTACCACTAACCTTCCTTGCAAGTGTTGAAGTTCAAAGACAAGTGATGCTATTGTAATTTCCCAATTACCCTCTTTGCATCTGGATAAGACTACAAAGGCTTAAACTCGTTTAATATTGGTATCAATTCCAACCGGATAAGTCTAGAATTAACTACCTAAGAACAAATCCTATTACCGGTTATTAAGTCTCAATTCATTGTCCCTAGATGCATAAAGCTTGAGTTTAGATAATCATGCAAGCAAACCAATCCTAGATGTAGGTGATTTTAACTCACAACCTTCATATGCACATAGAGGATGCTATCATGCTATCAATGCTTAAGGTTAACTACTCCCTAAACATTTTTTCATGAGATGACAAACACAACACATTCAAAATAGTTAAGTTTGAATGAATGCATTCACTTCTTGAATTAACATATGAAGATGAAAATCACAAATAACATCAAATGTAAATTAAAACAACAATTCATACAAGTTTGGCTAGGGCTTTCAACCCTAGCCCCAACAAAGTAACTACTCACTCATAATCATACAAATTAGCATCAAATATATAAAATACATCAAGGTAAATTAAAGATCGAGTTAAGGAAAGAATGAACTAGTTGAAGCTTGACAAATCAATGGCTAGCTCTTCATTTTTTTTCCTCCTTCAATGCTCTTTGAATCCTCCTTGATGGTAGAATGGATGGATGATAAGCTTCTTGATGGTGATGATGAATGAAATGGTGATGAAGATATGATGCTCCTTTGGCCAATTTTGAGTGGTAGTGATGGAGTAGTGGTGGTGGTGATGGAGGTTGAGGAGTATGGATATTATGGGTTTGGATTTTGGGAGGTGGAGATTGAGGTTTTATGAAGGAGATGAAGAGAGAAAAGAAGATGTCATGGGGTGGAATGGATCATGTCTTATATAGAGAAGAAAAAGAGGGAAGTAATGATGAATAAAAACAAATCATGAAGGTGGAGTATGGAAGTAATGGTGATCTATCAAAGAGATTGGAGTAGAAAAATATATCCAAGGAAAAATAGAAAAGCATCTAGCTTTCTTTATGTGGGTGGGAAACATGAACATGATGAATGTTGAGCTGGTTTTAGGTCACTTTCTGCCCCTTAATTCCTTCAATTAATTCTTCACTAATACTTCAGAATGGGCCTCTGACTTCTCCATATAAAATGTTCTTCCATGAGTGTAAATTATCTTGGTAAAATTTCAGAGTTAAATTCATTGTGGTTTGGCCGTAAATGCTTCTGAAATACATACATGTCAGGTTTTCCAGTTTTTGTCTTTCCGAAAATAGGACTGACTGTTTGAAGGCTTTCCACTCAAAACTAGCTCTGGCACTCTTCATAATAAATGATCCTTGGGATGTCTAGAATGAAACTAGAAAGTTTCAACTCATTCAGAGTTCTTTTGGTTAGGCGGATACCCCTCCTTTCTTGTTTAGCTCGGTTTCTCCTAGCCGAAGTAGGAAAATGTGCTAAAGTTGACTTTTCATTTCCAGGCTTCCATCATTTCCTAGTATGATAAAGAAAACATAATAAATAAATATATATATATATATATATATATATATATATATAAACACAAAGCTTAAGCAAAAGTATAATATTAAGAAATAATGGAATTGGATAAATCAACATTAAATTGGACTTTAGAACAAGTAATTTCCATGTTTTAGGGCAATAAATATGTATATGAATTATGATCCAACACTTAGCCCACCCCACCCTTGCATATGTTAATGAGAATCGAACTCATGACCTTCATAATATTGAAATGATAATTTATCAACAGGTCACAGCTAACCATGGATCTATATTTAAAGAGTAAGTAAATAACTACAACAAAACATGTAATTGAATGGAAAAATACATGAAGAATGACCAGTGGAAAAAGGGAGAGAAATGCTATGTGTGAAAGCATTTATGAGTGGAGAAGTTTGGTATCAAGCATGATAATTTTTATAGGGCAACCTTGGTCTTCATTCCAACTTAATTTCCATGTGAATTGCCTTATAAAAATTATCAGAACCTTTTTTTATCTCTGATCTCAGTATCAAACTCTTGTAGCAACAAAATCCAGCAGATAAGATGAGGTTTAGCATCCTTTTTAGACAAAAGATACTTCAATGCAGCATGATCCGAAAAAACAATGACCTTAGATCCTAAGAGATATGACCTAAACTTGTCTAACGCAAAAACAACCGCCAATAACTCATTTTCAGTAGTGGAGTAGTTGAGTTGTGCATCAGTGAGAGTCTTCCTAGAGTAGTAAATGACATGGGGAAGTTTATCAATTCGCTGTCCTAATACAGCCCCTATGGCATAATCAGATGCATCGCACATGATTTCAAAAGGGACACTCCAATCAGGAGGTCGAATGATGGGTGCAGAAGTCAAAAGCGACTTAAGTTTCTCAAAAGCATGCATGCATGCATCAGTGAAGACAAATGGAGCGTCTTTGGCAAGTAAACTGCTCAAAGGACGTGAAATTTTACTAAAGTTGTCACGCCCCGAATTTCGAATAAAGATATTCAAATCCGAAACGCGATAATTAAACCAACTCTTAAAATTACAAGAAACCTTTTTCAAATAAATCAGAGTAACACAACTACAAGTGTTTACAAAAATCCAACGAATGGATAAACAAATGTAAATGCTCACTAGGAGCATAACAAAATAGCAGTACGCTAACAAAAATGGGTTTTGAACCTAGCACTGCCTGTACTCCTCACCTCGATCTCAACCCTGGTGGTCCTGACCTGCAGGAATAACCGCTACACCATGGAATAGTGCACCGGGATTGTAAACAACAAACCCGGTAGGCTTGTGAAGCTCGTATGAGTAAACTAAAATCAAGTGACTCACGTCGCGCATGCTTATAATTCTTAGCTCGTGAAATAAATAAATAAAGGAACAACATTTAACTACACAAACACAACCAAACATCCAATCACACTAGATAAAAATTGGTAATCCCTGCATAGAAATTTAGTTCAGGAGATCACCAAAAGTCACACAATTCAAATCATAGCAACTCCTGCATACAACTTAGTTCAGGAGATTATATTTAAAATCAAACAATTAGAATAACACGGAAAATAGATAAAGAAGTCAACAACTCACACTAGAATCGATGGTCACCCATCAACACCAAAGTCGATGATCACCCATCAACATCAATTAAATCATTTCACAACAACCCACATCATTTATACAAAATCATCACGCAGATCACCACACAGGTCATCACACAGATCATCACATAATATTGTTTCCTCATCTCCAACAACTTCAAACAATTATGAAATCATATCCAAAATAATAATCCGAATAAAATCACAATTATTATACTTCACACAATGCCACACCATCCATATATATATTTCACGTAAATATATATATACGTAGTCATTCACACAGGAATGACCACTAATACCAACTATAGTTCACACATTTTAAAACCAAGAAATTCATTTTATACTTAAATTCATATTTTTACCTGTGAGCCGTAACCCTATGAACCGTAGTCGATCAAGTTCATATTATTTCAAACAAATCTTTATTTTGAAAACGATTTACAATTATCAAACAATTCCGACAATTCAATAACTCGGTTCGTAAATGAACCATGTGAGATTTACTCACCTCAATCCAGCTGCGTCTTCTATCAATCAAAATCACAATAATCCACACGCTCGTCAACTCAATCGTCAAGTACCTAATCAAGTACGGTCTTTGCTTAGCAAACGAAACACGAAATAAAATTAAAAAACGATCCAACGGTCGGCTTCTAAAACAAGGATGATCCGACGGACGGATCGAATTTAAATGATGCTCCAACGGTCTGAAGCTCACGGATCGCCCTTGGAAACATCCTATCAAAATTATATGAAAATCCGACGGACAGATTCTCACGAACCGCCTCCCTAATTACTGTTTTACAATTATACGAAAATCCAACGGTCGGATCTTCGCCCGTGACCACACAAAGTCACTGGGACAGTCATATGATCATCATATCAAAACTTTAAATCCATCGGACGGTCCAAACTTCTCAGATCAAAAATCAAACGATCGAAATCTAAAAATTCAAAACTAAACCATACGATATCCGAAAAATGCGTATAATATGCCGAAATGATCGTATTGAGATGTAGAATCATAAAATGTACAGAAACTACATTTTCGACTCCCGGAGGTGACCGGAAAGGGACGCCGGAGTTAATGGCAGAGCCGCCGCCGACCACCACCAATGGTGTCGGGGCCAAGTTTCTCTTCTTCACTTTAACATGCTGGTCAATATTCATAACTAGCTCAAGATCAGAAAATAACGGGAAGAGGTTGAAAAATACCAAAACAGTCGAGGTGGCCGGAATTTTTCCAGAAACCGGCGAGCTCCAGTTCGACTTAAAAACGTCCACCAATGGCTTCGATCCCTTCTGTATATTTGTTCACCAACTCAAGGCGAGATCCCTAGTTCAAGAATAACTCAAAACGAACCTCTAAAACTCGAGATATCAAGTTCAACAGTCCGGCTTCGATCTAGATCGGGGTGAGCTTCCAGTCGCCGCCACAGGCCACGCCGACGTGCAAGGTTGATTCTGGGAGCTTCAGGAAGTTGATTTGAGCTCGTGGGTGAAGTTTGATGAGCTTTGGTGGCTTGTAGCTCGAGATATCAAGCTTCGAACCAAAACTGGCCTAAACCGGACTCGTGCCTCCGCCGCCGTTCCCGGTCGTTCTACCACGCAAGGCTGCCTCCAGCAGCTGCGAAAGGTTGAGGCGAAGCTAATGACGGTGTTCCGTCGCTGTTTGGTGGCCTGAGGGAGGAGATATGGATCGAAGAGCTGCTGCTCTGTTTCGTGTTTTCTGCCGGAAGCGAGGGAGAACGAGAGAAAGAAAGAGGAACAGTAATTTCGAAAAAAAAAGAGGCCGGACAAAATGGGAAATTTCTAAACATAAATTAGGATTTTTTCTATATATACCCAAAATCGAAAAACTTCCAAATGCCATAACTAATTCAAAAAAAATCCGATCATTGTGTTCCAGCATATGCACGGACTCGTATCGACGAGCTCTACGACTTTCGTGAAGGAAGTTTTCCCAAATTTTGTACGTATAAAAAGTCAAATTCTTGAATCCCACATTTCGAGTTTTTTGCTATTTCTTATTTTCCGATTTCTCAATTAATCCCGAAAGAGCAAGTCTTTGAGATTAAAATTCGTGAAATTGAACATTATAAATTTCACACAAAATAAATGAAATTAAATTGGAAATCGAGGTCACTACAAAAGTCCTTTATGAACCTGCGGTAAAATTCAGCATGCCCTAGGAATGATCGAATCTCTTTAACAGTTCGTGGGGGTCGAAGATTGGAAATCAAATTGACCTTAGCTTTATCAACCTCTATACCGTTAGAGGAAATCACATGCCCTAAGACAATTCCCTTTTTAATCATGAAATGACTTAATGACATTTCTTCCAATTTATAACAAGATTCTTCTCCTTACAATGAACTAAGACAAGGGAAAGATGGTTTAAACACTCATCAAATGAAGACCCAAACACGGAAAAATCATCCATGAATATTTCAAGGAAGCGCCCTACCATATCAGAGAACATAGAAACCATACACTGTTGAAAAGTAGCAGGTGCATTACATAACCCAAAGGGCATGCATCGGTAGGCAAAGGTTCCAAAAGGACAAGTGAAAGTAGTTTTCTCTTGATCCTCAGGTGCAATGGGGATTTGGTTATAACCGGAATAACCATCTAAGAAACAGTAGAATGCATGACCGACTAACCTTTCTAACATTTGATCAATGAATGGAAGAGGAAAATGATCTTTCCTCGTGGCAAAATTTAACTTGCGGTAGTCAATGCACACACGCCTACCAGTTTGGATTCTTGTGGGAACTAACTCATTGTCATCATTCTTAACCACTGTGATGCCAGACTTCTTTGGGACAACCTAAACAGGACTGACCCATTGACTATAAGAAATTGCGTAAATGACACCAACATCCAAAAGTTTCAACACTTCAGCTCGAACTACTTCCTTCATGGCAGGATTCAAACGTCTTTGTGCTTCACGTGAAGTCTTAGCATTGTCTTCTAGATGAATCCTATGCATGATTACAGAAGGAGAAATACCTTTGATATCTGCTATCGACCATCCTATGGCTTCCTTATTCTCTCTAAGAATCTTCAACAACTTTTCTTCTTGAGTATTACTCAAATCAGAAGCAATGATGACAGGCAATGTTTCAGATGGACCTAAAAATACATACTTGAGAGTATCAGGTAGTTGTTTCAAGTCTAACTTTGGGGGCTTGACAATGGAAGGGATTGGAGGGGATAAAGACAAAGGAAGTGGTTCTACCTTCGCTTTCCAATTGGCTGTATCTATAAGAGGGACAGAATCTAACAAAGCATTGACCTCTTCAATAGATTTTTCAAAATCAAAATCAGTACCAAAATGAGCTAGACATGCTTCTAAAGGGTCCTTAATGCTAGACTGGTGGTAAGTGTTTGTCACTAAGCTGTTAATCAAATTGACCTCACCAACTCCATCATTCTCTAGTGGCTGCTTGCTTATACTGAAAATGTTGAGATCTAGAGTCATGTTTCCAAATTAATGAGATTGTCATCATACCACTCCAACAACTAATGTTGGCATCACAAGTAGCTAGAAAAGGACGACCTAGAATGACTGGAATTTCATCACTTAGGTTAGAGGCAGGCTAAGTATCTAAAATTATAAAGTCAACAGGAAAGTAGAACTTGTCAACCTGAACCAAAACATCTTCAACAATGCCTCTAGGATATTTCACGGATCGATATGCCAATTGCAGTATCACAGGTGTCGGTTTCATCCCTCCCAAACCCATTTGCGCATATACAGAATATGGCAATAGATTCACACTAGCCCCCTAAATCTAGCAATGCTCTTTTGAAATGAATCTCCTATAGTACATGAAATGGTAGGATTACCAGGGTCCTTGTACTTGATAGGAGATTTTCGTTGAATGATTGAGCTCACTTGTTCCGTTAGAAAAGCTTTCTTTGGAACATTTGTCTTCCGCTTAAGAGTACAAAGGTCTTTCAAAAACTTGGCATATGAGAGCACTTGCTGAATGGCATCTAAGCATGGAATGTTTATATTGACTCGCTTAAACACCTCTAAGATCTCACCAGACTGTGCACCTTTCTTGGAATTTACTAATCTCTTAGGAAAATGAGCTTTTGGGACATAATTCTTGACAGGCTGATCAACTACAGGATGAGTTTGGATTTTTGGGGCACGCATAGAGTGATTGTCAGGAGAGATTGGCATCTCTCCAACTTTGGATTTATTTGTGGAAGCTCCATCATCATCTTGGTTAGGCATCTGAACATTGTTATCAATTTGTTTGGCTGACCTAAGAGTGGAGATAGATTGGACTTGCTCATGGGAGTTCGAAGAACTTGAAGGCTCACTAATCTGAAATTGCCTTTTTGGGTTGGGTAATGGTTGACTAGGAAACTTCCCTCTCTCTCTCTCTCTCTCTCTCTCTCCAACAACAGTTGCTAACTGGCCTATTTGTTGTTCTAATTTTGAAATGGCTCGACCAGTAACTTGCATGAACTTTTGGAGGGAATCCTCCAAAGACGATTGTTGTGGCTGTGGTGCCACAAATTGTTGATTGGATTGAGGAACAGAATGATATGGCTGGCTAGGAGGGCGGAATTGATGATTCTGTGAATTTTGGTTCCCTCAGAAGTTCACCTGTGATTGGATCGTTCTCCAAGAAAAATTGGGATGGTTTCGCCAATTTGGATTATAAGTCTCAGAAAATGCAGTACCGAATGGTTTCCTAAAATTGTTCAAGGCATTGGCTTGCTCAGTTTGGCTTTCAGAGTAGCCACACATGGAAGGACATGTTTGAGCTGAATGCATTGGACTTGCACAAAGAGAACAACCCTCAGACTGGACTTGGTTGACTGAACTCATAGTTTTACGCAAAGCTAACGCCTCAACTCTTCTTGACAAACTCTCAATTTTTAGTTCTAATTAAATCAGAATCACTTCTGACCTCATACAGTCCACCTCTTTTGGGTTCCTTCACTTGTCTATCATATTAATTGGAAAAATCCCACTGTTGAGAATTTTCAGACAAGTTTTCAAGAAATTCATAGGCTTCATCATCTCTAAGTCTCAAAAATGCTCCACCCTTCATTGACTCTATCATATGACGGTTTGTCTGGGTCAAACCATTATAGAAATATTGTACGGGTCTCCATGTTTCAAACCCATGGTGGGGGCACTTCAAAATCAAATCTTTGAATCTTTCCCAAGATTCGTAGAATTGTTCATCATCTTTTTTCCTAAAGTCAGAAATGTCTCTCCTGAGGGAATTGGTTCTGGACATGGGAAAAAATTTAGACAGAAATTTTCTGACCAATTCATCCCAAGAGGTGATGGTACCTGGTCGTTGGGAATTCAACCACCCTTTTGCCTTATCTTTTAGGGCGAAAGGAAACAGACGTAAGCGGACAGACTCAGCTGAAAAATTTTGGAATTTGAAGGTGGAACATATGTCTAGAAATTCTTTGACATGCATGTACGGGTCCTCACAATCTAATCCACGAAAGTTAGGCAACAGTTGAAGAATTTGAGGCTTCAACTCAAAATGAGATGCGGTAGTGTTTGGCAACACTATGCATGATGGGGAATTTGTGGTGATGGGAGCAAAATGCTCCCTTAGCGTTTTGGTCTCTGCATTTTCTCCCATTGTGATCAAAGGATCAACTATCTTGATTTCTTTCCTTATCGTTCTCTCAATCTCAGGGTCGTACGGCAACAATTCTAAGCTTAGTGAACGACTACCAAACATAAATTTCAACACTAATTTTTTTGTTTTTGTTTTTTTTTTGAAGCACACACAAAGCTACAAGAAAATCTACTCAAAGCAAAAATTTGATTATCTTAAATTTTAGCTCTGGGAAGTATCTTTTAGCAGAAATCTTAATCTTATTAATTACAAGACAGCTCCTCCTCCATTTTAGAGTGAAATAGAGGATTACCAGTTAAAAATGTAGCCAGGTGAGTTTCGGGGTCCCGCTTAAGACCCAATTCTTCTTGAACACCAAAGGTGTCGCCTTAAAGAACTTTTCTAAACATCACACTTTTGAAAGGCACTCACTGGAGTTACCAAAAATTTACTCTTTTGAGAGGGTCCTATGAGCTATGTGAACACCTAAGCCAATGTCTAATTAATTTTATGATTAAATTTGGCTTGTGTTGGGAATGATTAACCTTGGTGGGCAATTAATTGGTAATGAAATCCAATCCTTAAGTTGTTAAGGTGAAAACTTTTACTAATTGCAAAAAGAAAAGAAAAAAAATGCTAAACAAAAACAAAGAACTGCACAAAACAATGAACAAAAGAAATAAATAGAGGAGAAAACAAGAAATGACAAACCCGGAGAAGAGAACAATTTTCTTTTCTTGCCGTGATGTTGTCCAGTAGCCTCTGCTGCTCTAGCTTTTTTTTTTTTGTTTCACTTTTCTTTGTTCTTCAAAGCTCCATCTTCAACTAGCTCCTCTTCTTTGACTCAAGACAAGATCCCTACAAATACCAAAAAAACTAGTATGAAAATACTAATAAATGTAGGAAAGATAGTGGCTTATAAAGTGAATGGACGTGAACTTTAGCTAGCTAGTACTATATGCAATGAATCCAACGTGCAATGCAGTCTACCAGCACCCCCTTTTTTTTTAATGTTCCAACAACATATATTATTAAAAAAAAAAAAAAAAACAAAAAGTGGAAAAAGAGGAAGATGGTGGAGGTTAGGAAACGTAGGCCTAGGAAATAATATGAACTATAACTAGTAATTAAACTACAATGAACTAATGCAAGTTGATATCTAAATATATAACAATAAAAAAATAAACAAACCTACTTTGACTACAAAGAAAATATGTATGTATAAACAATGCGCATTTTTTTTTTTATACAAGGAAGATGAATAAAAATCTAATCTATAACTAGTGGAAGAGAATTAAATCAATTTAAATTTATTAGTTTTTCCTTTCAAAAAAAAAAATTTATTAGTTTTCCGTTACAGTCCTCGGCAACGGCCAAAAACTTGATGCGTTTTAAAATGTTACTCGCAAGCGCACGAATCAATTGTAGCAAAGAAATGCAAGAGCGAGGTCGAACCCATAGGGACTGTGAAATAGGAAGAACTAATCAAACCGAAATTAACTTAATGCTAACGTAGTTAAATAAAAGTTGGATGTGATGTAGTTAAACTAAAATAACCTTGATGACGAAGTAACTAAGGTATCAGATTCCACTACATTACTGAATAAATCTCAAAGTATTATCTATTAATTCCCAAAGTAGGAGTAGCAATCTAGAAATCAATCTACTGCTTGCTCAAGATTTAACAATAACGCATACATGAAAATGATCTAAAGTGGACTCTTCTTCGCTTCTTGATTATGAACACCAAAGCATCACATGTACACAAACTTATTGAAACTACAAAAGATCAAAGTGTGTACTAAGCACCAGATGTGAAACAAGCTCATTTGAATAACAAGAGATCAAAGGAGTTCATGTCAAATATTTTACAAAGCCAAGCATGGATTAATAAAAGTGACTTCTAAACTACCAAAAATGCATGACATTAAAGTTGAAAGGAACAAAGATTTTATTAATGCATTTTGAAGCAAGAGTCGTAGGCATGAAAACATAATTATGAGAATAGAGATAGACAATAAAATGAAACTTATTTCATAATGTGGTTTCCTCCTTAACCTTAGTTAAGGAAATTAGCAATGCATAATACAAATTGAAAACATGCTTAAAACAATACAATTCATCAAACAAAGAGTAACTAATGAAAGGGAAGAACAAGGATCAAGGGTGTGTCTCCAATTCTCTTCTCTCTACCTCCTCTCTCTTTCTTCCTTCAAGAAAGCTCTATTTATAGGGATAGGGCAACCTTGGTCTTCATTCCAACTTATTCCATGTGAATTGCCTTATAAAAATTATCATGCTTGATATGAAACTTTGAGTATTTAGAGATGCTTTCGTTATTCCTAATAATATGGCTTGGTAACAAATCGCTTCTTCTAAAGCGCACCCCATTCGTTCAGCTCGCAGCAATCCAATTAGTTCTCCGGGTGAAAAAACATTAGACATTCCATCTTCTGAAACCAACACTTTTGATGTTATTTGACGTACAATGATTTCGATATGCCTATTATGGATCTGTACCCCCTGGGATCTATAAACTTTTTGGATCTTATTAACCAAAGAGATACGACTTTGCGCTATAGTTAGCTCAGCGCCAATCAAGAATCCCCAAGGAATTACTCATAAATGCTTTCACACATAGCATTATCTTGCTTGATACCAAACTTCTCCACTCATAAATGCTTTCACATATAGCATTTCTCTCCCTTTTCCATTGGTCATTCTTCATGTATTTTTCCATTTGCTTCAATTACATGCATTTACCTATGAGTCAAAAAAACATAAATTGAATTCAACAATTGATGGCCAATATAACATAATTAATGCAATGAGAAAGCATTCCATCAATTTAAAATGTGCAAGTATGTTACACATGCTATTGGAACATAAAGAAGATGTGCTACACTTATTCATCTATTGCAAACTATATAACTCAAAATAATAAAAATAAGTTACTAACAAATATAAATTAGAGATATTAATATGATATAAAATATGCTCATCATTAATTTCACAAATGCATGCATTTCCTATATGTGCTGAGTCCTGTATCTAGTACCGGTCAAGGCTACTAAACCAATTATCCTTTCGGTGTATTGATTATGCCGGTTAAGACCACAGTCAACTCTCAAACTTAGGCATTACGCCGGTCAAGGCCGCAACATCTAAATTAGAGGCTTAGAGAGCAAGACAATAGAGACCCAATCAAGCTTAGCTACATTCAAACTAGCTAATGGTCACCACACTTAAATCCTAGATGCAACAAAACTAATAAGTTGTCAATTTATCAATCTATTCATCACAATTGCCCACAACATAATTTCAAGGGTGACAAAGCTTAGAAATATGTTTCTAAGAACCAATAAATTCGAATTTAAAGCATACACAAGGGAAAATTTCATTTATTAAAATTAAAGCATCAATATTTTTACAAGATGAGTTAGGGCTTCACAACCCGAACTCCCAAAATTGAACTACTCGCTATCCATACTCATATACATCATCCAATACATAAGAAATTAAGAGAAAGGTTTAGAGGATAGAGGTAACACAAATTAGGCTCACAATTTGCTATAAACAAATATGAACCCAACTTGATATGAAACCCCTACTCTTTACTAAAGGTAAAATTTCTTTGTGTTGATGAGCAATTGATGGGTAGTAAAAGCTCCTTGGTTTTCCTTGAAAAATGGTGGAGAATGATATTGGGAGGTGAGAAAAAATGGGAGAATAGAAATGTAGGTGGAGGTGGTGTGTCTCTTGAGAAGAAGGAAGAGAGGAGTAATTAAGGTGGTGGCTGCTTGGTTTTTCGGTGAGAGGAGTGGATTAAAGAATGGGGAGTGCGGCACTGGTCATAGGGGGAGAAGAAGAAGGAATTAGGTCGTGGCTTTCAAATATACATATGCCTACACATGTGTGAAGGGATAATGGAAAGTGGGTGAGCACGTGGTCTGGAGGGCAAAATGGGATAGGAACCATGATGATTAATCAATGGTTTGAATAATTGATGGCATGACTAACTCACGTGCCGCAACACTGCTATATAGGCATGACTAACTCACGTGCCGCAACACTGCTATATATATATATATATATATATATATATTCTTCTTTCTTCCATTTTCTTTAGAGAAGTTTTAAATACACACCCCTAATTACTTAATACACACTCCTTACTCAATACACCTACCATTTAATTTCTCATTCTAATATTTTACTAAATACACAACCCAAATTACCTAAAATATCCTTAACCTAACAAACCATGAAATACACTATTATTGAACAACATTAAGGCTACTATTTAATTTGATTAGTATAACTGATCATATTAATTACTTGTCTTAGTTATTGGGAAATCCATAAGGATTCATTATTGTTCCATTCAAATAGATGCTTTGAAATAGGTTTTGTATTATTTGAGTTCTCATCCACTAAACACCATATTGATCAAGTATAAAATTTTGGGTCGAACATTCTCTTTTCTTTAAAGCTCTCTATTTCTCTAAACATTTTCATTTTTGATCGGGCTCCCAACATCCTATTTCTTGTCGACATTGATCATGGTTTACACACCGACTAATTCGTCTCCTTGTCAAAAACTCCGATTTGCTCCACTTTTGTACCATTTTCTCTCGTTTATATATATATATATTCTTCTTTCTTCCATTTTCTTTAAAGCTCTCTATTTCTCTAAACATTTTCATTTTTGATCGGGCTCCCAACATCCTATTTCTTGTCGACATTGATCATGGTTTACACACCGACTAATTCGTCTCCTTGTCAAAAACTCCGATTTGCTCCACTTTTGTACCAGTTTCTCTCGTTTCCGCAACTCCGCTTATTTTCTACACAATAAATAAAAATGAATTAATTATATAATAATTGACTCGAGGACTAGCTTAATTATAGTATTTTAGATATAATTACACGTATAAAAATGCGTGTAATCGAGTGTTCTTTAGCAAGAACAGTAAGAGGTCTAATAGTTCAAAACATATAGACTTGAAGTTTTACGTACAATGTGAGAAAGAGGGTAAAGATGGAGAGATTGATATAGCTGCCTTTAGGACAGATACACAGCTTGCAGACCCTTTTACCAAGGCATTACCAGTTTCAACTTTCAAGAAGCATGTTGAAGACATGGGATTTTGTCTAGTTTAGATTCCTGAGTTTAGTAGGAGCAAAAGTTTATAGATCATGTTTTCCAGTTTTTTTTTTAGTTTGAAAGTTTCAATTTTATTTCAGTTTGCAGTTCATGTCAGAAACAATATGTATTCATGTTTTGATCAAATGAATAAAGCTTGAGTTATTTCCAGATATATTGTTTCACAACTTGACCTTATTTTGAAAATATTTGATTGCTGTTATTCTAGTTTTGTTGTTGTGATGACCTGAATTTTCGTTATTTAATTTTAGTAATTAATCATGGACCAGTTGAACGAATTATTGTTATTATGCTTTATTCGTATGTCGTATGTGAAGTGGAATTGTTTCAGACAATTATTTATTTGAAAAGTGTGATTTAAGGGAGGGGGGTTCAAGGTTGACTTTTGATACGTTGAGATTCTCCAAAAACTTCCTTCACGAAAGTTGTAGAGTACGTCGATACGAGTTCGTAGACATGTGGAACGTGAAAATTTAAGTTCGTATGAGAAAGTTATGAGCGATTGAAGTTTGGGAAAATTCTATAAATAGGGGTTTCCGTTTTCGGAAACTTACTATTTTCATTTTGGCAAGTTTCCCTTTTCAGAAATTTTTCAAAACCTCCATTCTCTCTCTTCCGCGTGTGACCCGACCCAGCTTTTCAGGTGATTTCCGGTGATCTCTACCGGTGAAGTAAGCCCAGACCGACTTGCCTCCATCGTGCGCTCCTCCTTGTGACTTCCTCTATAGACAATTCTCACCATGTGCGGCGCTGGAAGACGGTGAAACTTGGTGCAGTCGGACCCGAAATCTTACCTCCGGCAACGTCACGTCTTTAAGTTTTCTGGGTTCAGTTCGTAGGAGCCTCCTCAAGCGATCCATGGTGTTTGTTTTGATTGATTCACGGTGGAATCGGATCAACTCAAGTTGAATAGTTCACGGTGGCTTGTGGGGGCGATAGGCGGCGATCTAGGCTGAGTTGGCTTGAACCCCAGGTATTAAAGTTGATCTATTTGGTGTTCTTGACATTTTGGACTGTTGGATTAATCTAGTTTTGAGTTTTGGCCTGTGGTGGTTGTGGTGGTTGTTCCACTGACTATGGCGGCATATTGGCGGCCTTCCGGCCATGTATTGCATAGTTTCTAGTTTTATATATCATCTACTCGTCGATACGAGCGTTTCAATATATAATACGTAATTTTTGGAGATCGCATGAATATGTTGTGATTTTTACGGTTTTGGACCTTTTGATGATTCGATCCGTGAGGATTTGAGCATTCGATCGACTTGTGGTTTTGATATATCGATCGTAGAAGTATTTCGGAGACATTGGGTGGTTTCGGATGTGGTTTCTCCCCGTTTGGCGTCACTTTGGGGATTTTTATTCAAAACAGGGGTTTCGGACTTAAATCATTTGTGATTCGTTACTAAGTTGAGACCGTATATGATTAGGACATTAGGTACTTGATGAAGTATTCTTGGACGGATATTTTGTGGTTGTGCTGCTTTGTTATGTATTAAAGACGCAGATGGAATTTCGAGGTGAGTATCTCACAAGGTTCATTTATGAACAGAGTTACCTTTATTGTTTTGGGAATTATTTATTTAACTATAAACTATAGTTGGTATTAGTAGAGATTCCTGAGTGGATGACTACGTGTGTGTGTGTGTGTGTATATATATATATTTACGTGAAATATATATGTGTTGGTGAATTTTGTTGATTTGTGGAAACAATATGCATGAATGATGCTTTTTATTGTTTTAGGTTGTGGCTTTTCAGAAAACAAATGGTTGTGAAATGATGATTTCTATTGTTTTGAAAAGCATTGAGATTTGTGGAACATTTGAGTCATGAGCGACTCATTTAAATGTTTTATTCAGAGGGACTGTGAGGCCCGAGGAATTAAGGTCACAGAGTGACCTTAGGTAGTATATCGAGTAATCACGTCTTTGGCCAGACGAGTGGTTACGATTTCAGTTAGAGCTCTAGTCTGTCTGCCAGTGTAATTCATGGGGTAACGGTGCGAGATTATATCTAACTCATAAATTTGTGTTTTAAGGAAACAAGGTGTGAGTTGCTTTCCTTATATACGATTTTTAGGAAATCAAGGTGTGAGTTGCTTTCCTTATTTCATGATTTGAATAGGAAATCAAGGTGTGATTTGTTTTCCTTATTTATGATTCAAAATAAATCAAGGTGTGAGTTGCTTTCTTTATTTCGTGTTGATAGAAATCAAGGGGTGAGTTGCTTTCTATGTGTACGTTTTGAAAGGAACCAAGAAGTGAGTTGTTTTCCTTTATTACGTGTTAGTAAGGAGATCAAGGTGTGAGTTGTTTTCCTTAGTTTTGGTGTGAGTTGTTTAGTGGTGGCTTTGAGTTACTCATACGAGCTTTCATAAGCTTACCGGGTTTGTTGTGTGGCAACCCGATGCACTATTCAATGGTGTAGGGATTAATCCTGCAGGTCAGGATAATGGTAGCTGAAGCTGAGGTAGCGCCTTTGCATCTTTACGGTAGGAAGTCATTTTTGTGACTTTACCGTTAATAAGGACTTCCGTTGTGTAGTAAGCTCTGAGGAGCATTTACGTTTTATTTTGTGTTGACAATTTAAGTCGTAAGCTTATGTAATATATGACTTTGTGGAGCGGGTTAATATTGACATAGTGGGTTCAGGGCATCAATATGTACTTGGTTTAAAGGGAAAAAGTTTACAGGTATTTTGTATTGATGGCTGAACGATCATGCATGTATAATTATGAGATTGTATATCGATTTTTATTTATGTTAAAAATCAGGGGCGTGACACTTGTTTGTCAGGTGGATGGAAATATGCATATATTCAGTAAAAGGCAAACATGTTATCCACTGGTGCTTAAGTAAAAATGTTTGCATTGTGATTTTGATATTCAAAATTTTAGTTGGACTATGATCAAGTGTTTACTGCAGAATGACATACATTACCACTTGATTTCATCATATCAGTTTTGTATTTCATCTGAGGTGCAGATGTTACTATAAGTGATTTGGAACAAGTATGTTTACATAAGCATGTTTATTTCCGAGTTCTATTTTAGCTGCTGCATTCTTGACAGAACTGAATGGATTTTGAGAAACCATATATTTCAGTGCACACTTTGGCTGTTTTCTGGAATAAGTTTTGGTTCAGTTGTTATGTAGACAATATTGGTCCAAGGGGGAGATTGTAAAATATTATTTGGATGTATTATTATCTACATTAAGTAAATAACAAATTGATTAAGCTTATTACAATAAATAGGAAATATATGAATTATCTACCTAGACACCTAATAAGCTTTGGTATGTCACTTTTAGGTTAGGAATCCATTTTGATAAGGATAAATACACAATTGTTGTGATATGATAACCATAGCATCTTTACAGATAACTCATAGGCTTGCATAGGACTCTTTTATGGGAAGACCTATCTAGCTTGTATATATAGATGCTTGAAGTCCCTATTCTCTGTGTGACAAAACATTTCAGTCCTGCCCCATAGATAGGAGTTAAACACACAAAAGAGTAGAAGACTTTCTTGCGTGTAGTAGCTTGGAGGTTGAAGTTTGGAGCCTTGTGTTGAGTAGCTGTGTTGTTGTTGCTATTGTGGAAGAAATGGCTGTTGTCAGTGAAGCAGGTGTTACATCTTCTCTTGATGTGTTCTACTTCATGTTGTATTAATCATTTGGTTGTGTTTATGTTCCTTGTGAAATGATCCTTGGGTTGCTCTAAGTTAACATGTAGTGAAAAGGAGTGTTTCCCGTCACTTTCTGTTTGTAGTACCGAACCCAGCTTCAAATTGCATGAAGCAAAGGAAGCTCATTTGAACCATCCAAGGAAAAAGAAGAAAACTTTAGGGAGAAAGCAAAAGGAAAAAAAAAAACAAAAGAAAAAAAAAATCTCAATCTCTGTGTGTGAGAAAGACCTTTTTAAGTTTTTTTTTTTTCCCTCTCCGACCTGCTGTGCAACTCTCACGACCTTCTGTCTCAATTTCACTTCATAATCAAGTTTTTCGTCATAGCATTCTCTCAATTGTTCTGCAACTACTGTAAGAAATTTGGACACACCAAAACAACATGTTAGAAATTGGGTGGCTACCCATCTAGCTACTTTAACAATTCACAATTTGATGGTAAGATCTCTACATTGATTGTTCACAGAAATCGAGGTAAGGTTGGTGTTGCTTTACAATTTTCTGACTTTATTGGTGGAGATATTTGGATAATTGATTCAGGTGCCTTAGATCATATGACTTATGACAAATCCCGTTTTTCCAATTTGACAACCTCGCCTGTGTCTGGTGTTATAAATGCTAATGGTGAGTCTTTTCCTGTAATGGGGATAGGTAGAATTCGAGTCACTCCTGCTTTAAAACTCCATGATGTTTTATATGTTCCAGATTTATGTCATCATTGGATATTTGTACCACAATTAAATACTCAGTCAAAGTGCTCGGTAACATTCTTCCTTATGTATGCCATTTTCCAAGATCTTCACACTAGGGAAATAATTGGTCGTGAATATTTGAGGGGGAAACTGTTCCATATTGATTGCATGTATGGTGGAGAGAAGCCAACAGAGACAACCCGAGCTGCTTTAACAACAAGTTTTGGTCAAAATAACGAGGTATGGTTGTGGCATCGCAGTCTTGGGCATCCTACTTTTAGCAATATGAAAAAAACCATGCCTTCTTTGTTTATTGGGATAAATGAGTCCACTTTACGTTGTGAAACCTGTGTTCTTGCTAAGAGTCATCGTGCTAGTTATCCTTCAAGTGTTTCCAATAAAAGTGCTGCCCATTTTGAGATTATTCATTCTTATGTGTGGGGACCTTCCACAGAACCCACTGTTTCT
>BDJD01001275.1:0-12379 GCA_002564525.1 Rosa multiflora
ATGGGAGGTATTTAGAAAATATAACTCATATTCTTTAGAGTATTTCTATTTGTGTAGAATGGTATTCTTTTCATTCTAATATTTTTTCCTTTTTCTAGATGTATTGCGTTACATCTTTATAGTGCTATTTCGAACCATGTAAATATGTGTATAGTACATAAATTTGAATTAATTCAGTGCTTCAGAATAAAATTCGAAATTTATTAATAAGCCAACGATAATCAAATCAAGGTCTTGTTCAGAAATCTTATTCATCAATCCATGATTGAAAATAAACTTTAAGACTACGTAATAGTATAATTAAAAATGAGGCATTATGCCTTCACAACTGTTTTTGGAAAATAAAATAAATAAAGCAGATCAGTCAAAATCTGAAACATCCATTGACTGAGCAAGTTCCTTGTTGCCATCGAAGTCTGCAATTGTGAGGTTGATGTCTGGGTCATGGCCTCCTTCTTCCATATAGTGAGCCTCTTGTTCTTTAGACACCTTATACCTCTTGTAAGTGGCTGCAACTAGGTTGCTTGCTTGGCAGTTCTTGTACTAATGCCCCTTGACTCCACACCTATAGCATGGTTCATTACCAACTCTACCCTGTTTGACTGAAGGGTAGGTGCCCTTTGCACCTTGTTTCCATAACCACTAGGGCTAGCACCACCATCTCTGCGCCATACATTGGGAGGCCTCCAAGGCCCATACCAAGACCCCCACGTCCCTTGCCACGTGGTGTATTGTTGCCACGTGGATAGGTATCAGCATGTCCAACCCCCTTTGCATTGAGGTTCTTTCCACCTTTGACTTTGCCATAATTAGCTTTAGGAATTTTCTTTGTCCCAACGGGCCTGACATTGTTGCTCAAAAGAACCTCATTATGCCTCTCAGCCACTTGTAGTAGGTTGATCAGCTTATTGAAAGTTGTGATTCTTTTGTTATCATACTCCAGCCTATACTGGTTCGCTAGTATAATTGTTGAAGTAGGAAAAGTGGAAAGAGTCTTCTGGATCATATCATCTTCTGTGAGTTCCTTTCCACAGAAATTTAGACGTGCCTTTAGGCGCAACATGTCATTGTTGAAGTCATTGACCTTTTTGTAGTCAAGCAAGAGGATTTCATTCCACTGAACGGTCAATTCTGGGAGCAAGGTGTCATGAATGTTCCCAAAACGTCCCTTAAGCGTATCCCACAGTTCTTTGTGGGTGTCTTCAATTGAAGGTATTCCCATCGTAAGCTACGATCAATATGTCGCCTCAGAAACATTAAGACATTTGCTTTCACCTTATTAGACGGTCCATCGTCTTTGGGGTCAGTGGGAGTTTGGATGGTGGCACTGTAGTCTTTTGCCACAAAGAAATAAACTACATGGCATGCTCAAATATGGCATATATAACGAATAAACTACATGACATGCTCAAATTTCATAAATATATAACAAATTATACACTACACATAATAATAGCAAGAATATATTATGCATAAAATAAAATGTAAACAATAGCATAATACAAAGCATGTGTAGACATAATTTATATAAGCGTAAATAAAATAAAAACATGCTCAAAATTTCATAATAAAAACATAAGCAATAAAATATAAAGCATGCTTAAATATAATTATAAATCATGCTTAAATATAATCACATAACACATAAATAATTAGGCATGCTTAAAATGATCTAAATTATCTAACTAAACATGCTTAATAACAAAATAAAAGCATAAACAATAAAGTATAAAGCATGCTGAAAAATAGAAAACAAAAAATAAAATTCACATGCTTGGTTAAAATAGTAAACTAAAAAATAAAGAAAACATACTTGATTTCGAGAAAACAAAACGATCCTAACGCACGCGCGTGTTGATGCAGGAGTGCGTAGCGATGTTTTTGGCTTGAGAAAGAAAAAAAGAAAACTGGGCCGCTTCCTTTTGTTTCAATATTGGGCCGGAGTTTTTTTCTTTTTTTTTCCGTCCCTTCTCTTTTTTTTTGTTTTTGTTTTTTTTTTAATTTGGGCCGGGTCTTTACTTTGACCTGGTCACCTTTTTTTTTTTTTTTTCCTTCTTCTCTCTTCTTTCTTTTCTCTGTTTTTTTTTTTTCGCGTCTTCTTTCCTCCCTCCTTCTTTCTCCGTCTTCTTTTTTTCGCGTCTTTTTCTTCAATCTGGCAATCTGGTGCAGGTCGGATCGCCAAGAAAACCTGCTGGTCGGGGCATGAGTGGGCTGTACTGGGCTGTGTTCACAGGAGGGGTAGTGGGTTGGGAGCAACTCTCAGGAGGTGGACAGACGCCGAAATCTGGGCTGCGACACTGGGAACTGGGCTGCGGTCGGTGATGCAGGCGGTGAACGCTGGGCGGAGATGCGTTCAGGTCTGCTGGAGGGCGCGGGGATGAGGCTTGCCTGCTGTGGGCTGCGCTGAGGTCAGGTCGGTGCTGGAGACGGATTACCGGTGACATGGATTGGTTAGGCGCGTCAGAGCTGGGCGTCGGAGATGTAGTGTTGGCGTTGGATCTGCGCAACATGTGAGATGGAGGCTGGGCAGGGCTTTGCTGGTGAAGGACTGCGCCGGTGGAAGATAGGTGTCGGGGCTACTGCTGGCTGATGCGCGGGCAGTAGCACAGGGCGCTGGGGCTGAGAACGGCGACGAATCCGATCTGGAATTTTTTTATTTTTTTTATTAGGGTTGCGGCAGAATAAGAAGAAAACGTTTTTTTTCTTCTATGGTTTGGGTTTTTGTTTTCAACGGAGAGAAGAAATAAACCAGAAAACTAGGTTTTTTTCTTTCTTTTGGCTATTGATTCTGAGTGTGTTGATAACGTGTAAAAGTAAAATTGGGATTGGAATTAGTCTACTCATTTCATTTCATAGCCCCTTTATATAGGGAGAGAATTACAACGGAAATATCAATTACAATGATGACATTAACTGCTGATTAGTCTTTGATCCATGCTGATTGATGGTGATTGCTAATTACTTGATTCCCTCTCCGTCAATCACTTTGACGAAGGCACATAATGTGTTTTTCCTTTAACACCGCACATAATGTGTTTTTCCTTTAACACCTCTTTAGAATTTAGACTCTATGCTCCCTCTTTAAAATTTACGGCCCATATTGTTACGTTTATGGACATTGCGAGCTTTATGGTCCCATAGATCTCTCGTGTCAAAAAAACAACTATAGAGAATTTATAGAAGAAAAAAACTAAACTCTTTTCGGGGTTATATTATTGCGTGTGACTTTCTAGTCTATTGAGAATTTATAGTAACAAATGAAGAAAAAAACTACTCTTTTCAGGGCCATACTATTGCGTGTGACTTTGTGGTCCCATAGATCTCTTGTGTCAAAACAAACAACTATTGAGAATTTATAGAAGAAACCTAAAGTCTGATCCACTACTTGCCCAAAAGAGTTGGTTGTTTTAATGTGAGCCTATATGGTTCCAGAACGTCTGATCTCTATATGGCCCCTAAAGAGTTTGGTTTTTTTTTTTACTTGTTTTCTTCATTTGTTACTATAAATCCTATAGTGATTTAATCAATATAACTATTACTCTATTTAAATATGTTTTGTCTTGTGACCCGATGTCACGCCCCTGATTTTTAACACAAATAAAAATCGATATACAATCTCATAATTATACATGCATGATCGTTCAGTCATCAATATCAAATACCTGAAAACTTTTTCCCTTTAAACTACATATATATTGATGCCCTTAACCTACTATGTCAATATTGACCCGCTCCACAGAGTCATATATTACATAAGCTTACGAATTAAATTGTCAACAACAAAATAAAATGTAAATGCTTCTCAGAGCTTACTACAACGGAAACTTCAGCCACGATTATCCTGACCTGCAGGATTAACCCCTACACCGTTTGAATGGTGCACTGGGTTGCCACACAACAAACCCGGTAAGCTTTTGCGAGTAACTCAAAAAAATCAACATAACTCACACAAGAAATAAGGAAAACAACTCACACTTTGATTCCTTAAAACCACGCAACATAGAAAACAACTCACTCCTTGGTTTCTATCAAAGCGTAACATAGAAAGCAACTTACTCCTTGATTTCTATCAATTGTAACATAGAAAACAACTCACACCTTGATTTCTATCAATCGTACCATAGAAAGCAACTCACACCTTAAATTCTATTAAATTGTACCATAGAAAGCAACTCACTCCTTGATTTCTATAAAATCGTTAATAAGGAAAACAACTTGCACCTTGTCCCGTTAAAAAGTGTTAATAAGGAAGCAACTCACACTTTGTTCCCTAAAAACACGTAATCTCATGAGTTAGATATAACCTTGCCCCGTTACCCCATGAATCACAAATGTGGCAGACAGACTAGAGCTCTAACTGAATTCGTAACCGCTCGTCCAACCAAAGACGTGATTACCTGATATTTTGCCTAAGGTCATAGACCTTCATTCCTCGAACTTTTCAGTCCCTTGGAATAGAACATTGAAGAAGTTGCACAGGACTCAAAATGTTACACAAATCTCAACACTTTTCAAAACAATCAAAATCAACATTTCCATAATCATTGTTTTCTGAAAAGCCATAACACAAAACAGTAAATGAGCAGCATTCATGCATATTTTTTTCATACACAAATCCACTAAAACATATATATTTCACGTAAATATATATATATATACACACGTAGTCATCCGCTCAGGAATGCCTACTAATATCAACAATAGTTTGCAGTTAATAAATAACTCTAAAAATGATAAGGGTATTCCGTTCGTAAATGAACCTTGTGAGATTACTCACCTCGAAACTCCCGCTGCATCTTCAATATAGAACAAAGCAGCCAATCCACAAAACAATCGTCCAAAAATATTTCGTCAAGTACCTAATCACATACGGTTTTCAACTTAGTAACAATTCACAAACGATTTAAGTTCGAAACCCCTGTTCTGAACTAAAATCCCCAAAGTGGCGCCAATCTAGGCGAAACCACATCCGAGACCTCCCAAAGTCTCCAAAATACTTCCACGATCGATATGTCCAAACCACAAGTCGATCGGACTCTCGAATCCACACCGATCAAATAAATCAACCGGTATGAAACCGTAAAAATCATAACAAATTCATACGAACTCCAAAAATTACATATTATATATCGAAACGCTCGTATCGACAAGTAGAAGATATATAATACCAAAAAAAGTTCCTAATATGGCCGAAACGCCGCCAGAACGCCTCCATAGGAGGTGGCGCACTGACGCTGGCCAAAAACTTCCAACATCAAAGATGTTCATCTCAACATGGTTATCAATTTTCATAACTAGCACGAAGTCAAAATCGAAGCGTAAAGGGTCGAAAACTACCTCGCAAGCCATGGATTACTGTTTAATCCGAGTTGAACCAAGTTTCACGTGAATCGATCAAAACAACCACCACAGATCGATCCAGGAGGCTGCTACGAGCTCCCTAAGCTTGATTTTAAGCCTCGCCGATGTCAGAGATCTGAGAACCAATCGGGTCTAAATACACGAATCTTCGCCACCTTCTAGCGCCGCCGTAGGTGAGAATCGTTGCTAGAGGATGCCAGAGGGACTACCAGAGCAAGGAGGCGATCTGATCTGGAGAGTTTCACCGTTGGAGACCGCTGAAGTTGGCCGGAAAAGTCGGGTAGGGTAGGCCGGGTCCGGGTCAGATCAAACGGATATCTTCGATACTGAAGGTGCAACCAAGAGAGAAGAGAGAGAGAAAACAGTTTCCAGAAATGGAAATTGGAATTATGAAAGAATTTTCAGAAATTCCCTATTTATACTAAAATGGAAACTTCTTCCAATGGCCATAACTTTTTCATACGAACTCTGATTGACGTGTTCCGTATGTCCACGAACTTGTATCGATGCGTTCTACAACTTTTGTGAATGAAGTTTTCTAAGAATCCCAACATATAAAAAGTCAAACTTCGCACGACCCCCTAAACTGTGAAATTCGAATAAAAACCATTCCACTTCACATACAACTTACGATTAAAGCACAATAACAATTATTCATACAACTGGTCCATTATTAATTACCAAAATTAAATAACGAAAATCCAGGTCATCACACCCGACATGATCCATTGACAGTATATGGCCCCTAGGTTGTGAGAATCCAATTGCCATGTTCATGTGTGGGCGTCAAAAGAACTTAAGCAATTTCCTACTTCCACAAAAAGTTTAAATCTTACACACCCACAAATTGCCACACTAGTTCCTAACCCAGAAACCACGAAGTCAATTCGATGCAGAAAATTTTCGAAACTCCGACGAATTACAACATCCCTAATCAAATTTCCTTAACTCTTAATCAATCTAAATCGGGGAAAATAGTCTAAGCAACGAGTAGTAGATCCTGATTCATTCTCTGATCATTGTTGTCACGCCCCTGATTTTTAACACAAATAAAAATTGATATACAATCCCATAATTACATATGCGTGAACGTTCAGCCATCAATACAAAATACCTAGAAACTTTTTCCTTTTAACCCAAGTACATATTGATGCCCTAAACCCACTATGTCAATATCAACCCGCTCCATAGAGTAATATATTACAATGCTTACGAATTAAATTGTCAACAACAAGATAAAACGTAAATACTCCTCAGAGTTTACTACAACGGAAGTCCTTATCAAAAGTAAGGTCACATAAATGGCTCCCTACCGTAAAGCTGCAAAGGCGCTACCTCATCTTCAGACCCGATTATCCTAACCTGCAGGATTAACCCCTACACCGTTTGAATAGTGTACCGGGTTGTCACACAACAAACCTGGTAAGCTTTTGCAAGCCCGTATGAGTAATTCAAAACACACATGCACAACTCACGCCAAAAACGAGGAAAACCTTTCAACTCGCAAATAAAGAAAACATACTGTTAATGCCAAAGTCTGGCGGTAGCCGATTCTTCGTTTAACGCAGGTCCGATGGGCTGACCGCTACCCTGAGGATTTGATGACCTCCGTTTGCTGTAACACGAGAGACAAAGCGTCAGAGGGAGACCGCATTGGGCGGTCTTCACTTCTCCGATGCCTAAGTCAGTCACTGTATATAGGCAGCATAACAATAAATGAGTAGTAAATGCGTAATTAATGAGGAGAGAGGAGAGAACCTTTTATAGGTGAGGAGAAGGTTGATCTTCTTCTTGTTTTCGATATGAGACTGATGTGCTTCGATTCCCAGCGTCTGGAGCTTCTGATACTATCCTGACGCGGCGCGTCAGCGGTGATCTGGAGGCGATCCAGGGCTCGAGCGGTAGCCCGCCTGGCCGTGCCTTCTCAAGTCACTCCTTTGGTGGGATTCGGTACCTCTGGCGGTACAATGAGTGTGGCTTATTATAGCTAATTATGCTCGTTCTTGCACATGTAGGTACAAGTCCCCCCAGTCCCCAGTCAAGGAGGGCAATCTTGGTTGGGGAGTTGATCGGTGGTGTGAAGCGTTACTTCCGCTAGACTTGCAACAACATAATTAGCATCAGTGCGTCGTCAACCATGGATTTACTGAGCGAGCGCTTTATACCCTTTCGGGTGGGCCCCTGCTAGGCCCGCCAGGGAGTCCCCTACTCCCCAGCCAAGACGGACCTCCGGATGGTCGGTTAGATTGTTTGTTGAGGGGGAGCTTCATTGAGCAGAGGGTGTTGGGTAGCGAGCCCAATCTTAGTACCCAAGTGACGGGGGTCAACGTACCTGATCAGGGTCGTCGTAGACTGTTGACTAGTCCCCGTGTCCTGTAGGGACGATCTGACCGCAACGCCGCCTGGCGGTCGTTGTCAGGTACACCTCGGGTTTCGCCGTTGGCGGATACCCCCCGCTAGTTGTAGCAGGAAACAGCGTCGCGTGGACTAGTTTGGCGGTGTTTTATTGAGTGGTGTTGGGCTTAACAAAGTACGGGTTTTGCAAGATAGGGAGGGGGCTCTGCCGGCAGTGTTGCGTGTAGCAGAGGCTGTATCTCTTACAAGTTTATGGGTGGAAGTTCAGCTAGCGGGGATTCGCTCGGAGGAGACTTCAACACCGGGAGGGCGACAAGTGAGAAGTTCCGCTAGCGGGGATTCGCTCAGCGGGGACTTCGATACTTGGAAAGTGACAAGCGAGAAGTTCCGCTAGCGGGGATTCGCTCAGCGGGGACTTCAACACTTGGGAGGAGACAAGTGGGAAGTTCCGCTAGCGGGGTTTCGCTTAGCGGGGATTTCGACACTTAGAGGGTGACAAGTGAGAAGTTCCGCTAGCGTGGTTTCACTCAGCGGGGATTTCGACACTTGGAGGGTGACAAGTGAGAAGTTCCGCTAGCAGGGTTTCGCTCAGCGGGGACTTCTTACTTGTCAAGTAAGTTCGGCTAGCGGGTTGTTGCTCAGCGGATACTGCCGATGATTGGCGCTATCTTCCCAAAAGTGGAGGCTTCCATTAGACTCTTCATCTAATGGTGGGTGATACGTGGCGAGTTCCTATAGGGTTAGCGTGCGGAGGCGTGTTTCCTCCGCCTAGCAGTCTCCCTGCCATTAATGCTGAGTAATGATGGATTTTGTAACCGAGGCGACGTCTCGGTTAATCCGGAGAGTAGCTGGAGTTGTGGGACACGTGTACGGCTGACATTTGATGTCGTTTTTTGGCGGACGGCCTAGAGTTATTTGACGTTGACATAAAGGGGGGGGGGGGAAAGTAGCGAGATTTGACATTTTTGCTCAAAACCTCGACCCCTACTCTTCGGCTTCAAGCTCTGGTCACCTGAGACTCGAGAAGCAAACTGCAGCGCTTTCGTGGAGTTATCATACCTGCAGAGACGACGACCCCCTGTGTCGAGGATAAGCGCGTAGTATCTCACCGGAGATTTTCTTAAGGTTGGTACTCAAAACCCTTTTTCTTGTTTTATTGGATGTCTGATATGGCGAGTTTCTGGGTTTTGGGTCTTTCTGTGTGATATGCTTTTCTCCGATGTGTTCTGAGGGTGTAGTGGATTTTGGGTATGGGTTCTGGTGTTTGTGAGAGGGTTAAGGCTTAGTGATTTGGTAAGTGGCCAAATCTGGGTCGAGTGTGTGTGTTCTTGTTTTGGCATTTTCTGGGTAACTGTTCTTGATGTTCTTGGGTACTAACAAATATAGGGATAGGTTAGATCTTGTGTGAGCTAACTGATTTGGGTTTTAGGGTTTTGGGATGGCCGACGTCATAGAGATTTCGAGCAGTGAGGATTCCGGATCTGACGTGTCGTTCAGCGCGGCGGATAG
Organism: Rosa multiflora; assembly: GCA_002564525.1. Taxonomy (NCBI): domain Eukaryota; kingdom Viridiplantae; phylum Streptophyta; class Magnoliopsida; order Rosales; family Rosaceae; genus Rosa; species Rosa multiflora. Next base: position 9,226 of record BDJD01001275.1, read on the forward strand.
AAATTTTATTGACTCGTTGGGTCCGTCTGCCCGTGCAGGAACGTCACTGCCAGAACTGCTAGAGGTCGAGCCGCTACAGACCATACCGTGGGACGTAGTTATGGATCAAGCACCGCGTCCGGAGAGTTCTAGGGCGGGGGAGGCTGCCGCTGCCCACAATATGATCGAAGAGCGTTTAGAAAGCAATAGTGCAGCCAGCGGTTCCGCTGGGGGGGGGGGAGATGTAGTGGGAGAGGATACTGAGTCGGCGTGGGTGTTTGAGGACTGCACCCTCGTCGATGAGGCGGGTGGTAGGATGACTGTTGTTGCCGTCAACCGGCTGAAGCAGATGTTTCGGTTGCCTGGCGTGGTAAAGCTGCGTCCGCCGATGGTGGAGGAGAAGGCCTCGATCCTGCCAGCGGGCCATGCCGCCGTGCACGAGGCGATATTTTGCCAGGGAGTGACATTCCAGCTGGTGCCAAACCTTCAAATTTTGGTGTGCGAGTTTGGCGTTGCCTTTGGGCAAATCTGCCCCAATATGTGGCGGTTGATGCTGGCACTGAACTCGCTATGGCGGTTGTCAGGTTGCGAGGGACCGACTGTGGTGGAGGTTCTGCATTTCTACCAACTGGTGTACGTGAACCGCCAAGGTTGCAGAGGGCAGGTAAATCTGAGTCGCCGCCAAGGAGCGCAGAAGTTCATCGAGAACTTGAGGGATTCCATGTCCTATTGGCCGGGTACCTTCTGCGTTGCCACGACGGGGTGGGAGTATCAAGCGGGGTCCAACGAGGGGGAGCCGACATTTAGAATTAAGTCGGAGTTTCAGCCCATCCGAGGTCATTTGTTGTTTCCGCTGAACATGACTGGCGGGGTTTTTTTTTTTTTTTTTTGTACACTGCCTTGTACTTTGTACTGACCATGACCTTTTGTGCAGCGGGGTTGCGGTACAACCTGACTCGCCCAGAAGAGTGCCGCGTGGCACGCATCAGAGGTTGCTGGCGGAATCGTAACTTGCTGGACTTTCGTCTTCTTACAGGCTGGGAGTTGTTGGTCGATCAATAACTGACTCGTGCCGTTGGTAAGTCCTCTCCGCTAAAGCACACCCTTGGTGAGATTGTCCCATGCTGATCGTTTTGTTGTATTTTTTTTGTAGAAACTCCGTCGGGGAACAAAGCGAGCCGTGACGCCTTCGCGAAAGCCATGGACCGCGCTGAAATTGACAATTTCCTGGAATCCATGTAAGCTACTGGGCTGGCGGCTCTGAAGACGGTGGTGGACCAGGAGACTCTGGCGCTAAGCCCGTCTGAGGTTCCAGTGGTGCTACCCATGCCGCACCACTCCCATCTTGGCAGTGACGGGCTGCCTGCTATCCAGGAGGCAACTGGTGCAGTAAGGGAGGTCGTGCCACAGAAAGAGAGGGCGCCGGCCACACGACGTGGGGTGCAGAAGAAAGCAGTGCGCCCAGAGGAAGGTGTCACCATTGCGGGGTTGGAGCCGCCGACGAGGGGTCCGAGGCCTGCCCCCACTAGAAGCACGCGGGCGGTTCAGCGAAAACTCTGCCAACCTGACTCCGGCGGGGAAGAGGAGGACGCCGTGGAGATTACCGGGGTCCGCTAGCAGAAGAAAACAAAGCAGGGTCCGACAGAGGCTCCTGCGGACGTGGCTAGAGAGGCGGCCTCGAGCGAGCTAGACTCATTTGCCGTTTACGCCGAGTTCCTCAATGACGGTGAGCGGGAGTTTCTCTATCACCTCTGCGAGCGGCTGGGGTTCGGCGGCTTGGAGGGAATTGTACGGTCGACCGCCGTTGACCAATCTCCCTTCAGTACGGCATTTGGGCACATTTCCGTCGGCCTGCACGAGATGTTTCTGGCAGCGTCGAAACAGCCCAAGGTTGAGCGGGAGCTAAGGGAGGAGGTGGTAGGCCTTCAAAGGGAGTTGGGGGAGGCCCAGGGCAGGTTGGCGGACGTGGAGCGACGCCTGACCAATGCCGATTGTGATGCAGCGGATGCCCGCGGCAAGTTGGCCGTCTCCATTGAGCGAGACCTGGAGCGGAACGAACAATTCTCCAAAATGGAGCAAGATATGTCCTTGCTACGAGACCGGGTGGCCGCGAAGGATAAGAAGGTTGAAATCCTTCAGCGGGAGTCTGCCGCTAGACAGGCCGAGGTTAAACGGCTAGAGGGTGAAGTCGTTCGCCTGAAGGCTGAGGGGAGCCGTGCTGCGGCCGCCGCTGTTGAGTCATACAAGCAGTCGTCGGAGTACAAGAAGGCGTTGACAGAAGCGGCGAAGGCCGGTGCCCTAGCCAACGTGGAAATGCTGCAGCAGAAGGGCGCCATCGACTGGGCGAAGGCGGTGATGCCGGCCGTGCCGCCAACGAAGGAAGCTCCGCCGACAACAAGTACTGCCCCTGCTATCGCCCCTGGTCATGTTGAAGGTGCCTGCTCGGGTAGTGGGGAGAGTGGCGGACTCCCGGAGGGCGACTCTCAGCGGACTCCTACCCAGTCCGAGGCGTCCCGTGTTGGGTTCCTGGCAGTCCACTGATAGGAGCATTTTAATGCGACGTTTTAACTGTATTTCCCTACATTTTCTGCGCCATTTCCTTGAAAAATCCTTGTTTTGGAAAGTTTCCATTCTTTGATTGGGAAAGTTCCTTATTGTAGAAAGTTTCCATTTTTGTAGTTTTCATTTCTCATTTCTGGCAAGTTTCCATTTTCAGTTTAGGAAAGTTTATATTTTTCATTTTTAGTAAGTTTCTATTTTTCATTTTTAGAAAGTTTCTATTTTCAGTATAGTTTCTATTTTCAGGACCTCCGAGCTAAAAAGTGGAAATGAACTCACGAATGGAAAGAGGAGCTTGCGAACATCAAGACGAACGAATATGAGAGAAAACGGCCTAACAATTGAGCAGAAATGAAGAAATAAGCTTTCCTAATCCAACCAGGAAATCCTGCGAAATGGAGGAAGGCTTCCCTAGCAAGTTTCCAACGCAACCATGAAAAAGAAATGGAAAAATAATGTGTTTTGTGTTGGAAGATGAGAAGGCTTGGAGATGAAGCAACGAAGCCCAAGAACTCTATGGATTTTCGGCAAAATAGATCAAGGCCCATCAAAGCCCATGACATTAGGGTTTGTGACGCAAAACCCTAACCCTAGGGATGTGTTGCCGTGAAAACCA
>BDJD01001275.1:15075-26334 GCA_002564525.1 Rosa multiflora
GATCCACATTTTGTGCTTACACATTTGTCAATCACATCTCACCATTGATTAATTTTGATCTCCACCCTTGATTTGAATTGCCTTGGCCTTTAAATAGCCCATTCTCTCTCCCCAAAACCGTTCACCCTTTTACTCCATCACTTTGCAACATCAAAATCTCTCTTTTCTCTAGTTCTAACATAGTTTCTCTCTAGCTTTTCATAGCTAGTTCATAGTTCTTTGATTTTGTGTAAGAGAGAGGTGTGTAGCCACTTGGGTTTCACCAAAACCGAAGTTTCTACACACTTTGATCAATCACTTCTCTTGTTTCTCACACATTCAAGCCTTGTTCTTACTTTGTTCTTGAGATTTTGTGGATTTGTATAGTGATTTGGGTTCTAGAAACCGAAATCCCTATACTTTGAAGCATTTCTCTTCTCATATAGCATCTAGGAGACAAGGGAGCCATCTTGTGCTTTTGGTTTGGCTCCAAAAAGAGTCAAACCCGTGGGTATATCACTTGTTCTCCACTCTTTGCTCTCTTTTATTTGTTATTTATGATGTTCATGGCTTGTAGTTGTGTAAATATGAGTTGTGAGTAGTTTAATTTGGGGCTAGGGCATAGCCTTAGCCAAACTTGTGCACAAAACAATGTAATCTTTATGTTCTTTGATGTTTATGCATGTTTTGAATCTTTTGGCTACTATACTTTAATGTGTCCTAAGTGTGTTCATAGATTTATCACCTAGAAGCATGCTTTAGGAAGTTAATGAATCGGAAACATGAACTTGATAAACTCTTGATCCCGTGAGCTTATGTAGCTATATAGGTGGTGGCTTAGCTTATTCCTACGGGAAGAACTAAGTTGCTTGAATTTCTTAATTTGAAATTAAAGCATGATGTTGTGAGTTTAGGTTCCGGAAGAATTTAGGCTCATGGCACCATAGGCCATTTATAATCCGGAAGATTTGAATGGTATAAAGGTTGTGTAATTTAGCTTTGCTTTGGAAGAGATTGTTAAATTGCATGACTAGTTGGTTTCTTGGTAGCTTCATCAAAGCACTAAGGGGGAATTTATCAAAACATGTTGTTACATTAAATTTGGGTCACTTTGTGTGCATGAGTAAGGCTAGGTGTGATGCCTAAGCCTCTATTTCTCTCTTATATCAAAATCTTTATTTTTATTTGCATACTTTATTTTTGTGTACTTTTAATTTGTTCGCATAAAAATTTAAAATCAATCAAGCCGTTCACTACCATAATTGTTAATACCATCCTCATGATCTTTAGCTTCCAAAGGGCTAAGGTTGTGACTTTGTAAAGAGGTAGATTGCATAATTTTTCTAGGCTTTCTTGCGGTAATCTAGCTAGGGTGGAGTTTCTCTCAATCCCTTGGGTACGATACTCTACACTTTCCCTTACTAAAACTTGACCTTCTACACTTGGAAGTAAGGAACATCATACACAAATTTGCACACACTTTCATACTCAATGATGTCTCCAACAAGTTTTTGGCGCCGTTGCCGGGGATTGAGGTAAAACTCAATCCCTAGCTAATTGGTTGTCGTGGGACTAGAGAATCCGTGTAGTTTATCTTTACTTTATTTTGTTCGGTTTTGTGGTAGTTTTCTTATTTTCGAATTTGTGTAAGTACTTTGGGTAAGTAGATAGTAAATTGTGGTAAGAAAGACTAAATTGAGCATATCAAATTAAAAAAAAAAAAAATTATATATAGTCTTGCTTTTTTACTATTTGCTTATTACTTATTGCAAGTTCACCTTTTAGTATGTTTAAATTGGTTGTTGAAAGTAAAAAGTTGTAATTGCGGTAAAATTGGACTAATTGGAGCATATTGTACTTGTGAAAGTTAGCCTTAATTACTCATTCTTTTTACTTAAAACTTGTACCAATTTCGCTTTTAGCTTGTAAGTTTAAAATTTCTTTGAATTTGTCAAGGTATTTTAATTTCACTTCTTTAAGGTTTGAATTTAATTAGAACTTGTGGAGTAGGATTTTATCTTTGTACCGTCGAGTTTATTCACTCTTCACAAGTAGGCTCATCCGATTGAATTAATTCATGAGGAGTTACCGAAAAGTTGAGTGTTAGACAACACCCAAAGATGGATTCCTATTCCCCTTTTAAGTAAATTGGATCGGGATTTCACCATAGTAACGGATTGGTTCATCACTTTTCACCACTCGGCTCACCTTAAGAAGGCGATGCCTAGGTAAGAGGCTAGGGATTTATCTCGGGTGTTGTGCCGTGTACTAAGTGAGCCTCGCTCTACCAAAGCCGCACCTACTCTTACCTGGTCGTACTTCGATAAGTGTTACCGAAGGTTGAAGTGTCGAACTTTGCGCTTAAGTTTGGAACTACGCCAAGCGTTGCACTTAGCTTGGAACTACGCCAAGCTCGTTACACCTAATTTGGAACTACGCCAAATTTGAAATCCTTCTTCCATTTGCTTTTCTACTTACAAGTTCTTGCTAAATTCTTATCCTCTTAGAAGTGCTATTAAAGTTCTATTGATAAAGGAAGGGAGGTTGAAAATAAACAAGTCTTTGAGCAAATTGCACATATTTGGGTAAAAAGCGTAAATAGTTAAGCAAGCTCTAACAATTGCAATTTGCAAAAGTTAGAAAGATTTGTGCGATTACTCTTTTTAAGTGTGCTAATTTGTATAGTTTCTTGTATTCTTATTTACTAACGCTTTTGACTTGTGTGATTCATAGGTGTATATGACTTTGTCCCCTCAATTTGGAAGTGGTTTACACACCGTTCTAGAGCCTAACGATCAAGAGACACCGCAAGGGAAATCACTTAAGTTCACGGGCCCTTCTTCATCTACTATCTATTCTAATCCGTTGGTTCAATCATCCGAGGAAGTTTCAAGTAGTTCAAGTGATAATTTGGATAAAGGAAGTCCGGTTCTAGTTGTTAATAATCTAGCCACCTTGGATAGATTATTCAAGCTAGACCAAGAAGCAAGGGTTGCAAATCCAAGTCTTGGACCGAGAAAGTATCATATTGTGATGGCCGGCGAAGAGGAAAGAGAGGAAAGGGGAGAGCAAAGGCCAATAAGGGATTGTGCCTTACCATCATTGTCCACACATTCAAGATGCATTGTCTTGCCACCGTGTGCCTCTTCATTTGAGATAAAGCCAAGCTTCTTGCAAACGCTTCCAACCTTTTATGGATTGCCAAACAATGATCCATATCACCATCTACTAGAGTTTGAGGAGGCTTGTGCAAACATTAAGCTCAATGGAATGACGGAGGATGCTTTGAAGCTTCGGTTGTTTCCATGTTCCTTGAAGGAGAAAGCAAAGATGTGGCTCAACAAGTTACCTTCTAATAGTATCCACTCTTGGGAAGAAATGCAAAGGAAGTTTATCACTAAGTACTTTCCACCTGGAAAAGCAAATGAAAGGAGGACCGCTTTGATGACTTTTAGAGAAGATCAAGATGAGTTATTTCATGAAGCATGGGAGAGGTTCAAGGACCTTGAGCTTGGTTGTCCTAACCATGGTCAAAGTCAAGACATGTTGATGAGCCTTTTCTATCAAGGGTTGTCTTCGGAAACTAGAAGGAAGGTTGATAATGCAAGTGGCGGTGACTTCATGGATATGACCTCAAGAGAAGCACATCAAGTGTTGGAGAAACTAGCCGAAAGATCTCAATTGTGGGATAATAACCCACAAGGACGCAAGCCTTCTACCTCACATGTGTCTCTAAGGGAAGCAACTCAACCAAAAACCGGTGGCATGTATGAAATCAAAGCATCAAGCTTGGATGTACATCATGAGTTCAAGAGGTTGGAAGATAGTCTTAATAAGAAGTTTGATATACTTTTGAAGCAAGGCAAGCAAGGGGTCCGTGAGCAAGTCAATGAGGTTCAAGGGTCACAAGTATGCTTGATTTGTGAGGGGGTGAACCATGATACTCTCTCTTGTCCACATGGAGATTGTTTCCCGGAGATTATCGAAGAGTGCAAACAAATGGGGTACCAAAGGCCTAAGAATGATCCATACTCCAACACATATAATGTCGGGTGGAGAAACCACCCTAACTTTTCATGGGGTGGCAATCAAGGAGGCACACAAGGAGTAGGTTATGGAGGGGCTAGTGGAAGCCACGGGTTTCAAGGCAATAATGGTGTACTTGGTGGTGGTGGTTATCCTAGGCCACCTTATCAAGCAAGGCCTCCCTTCCAAGCTCCTATTCCTCAAGTACAAGCACCTATTCCTCCACCTCAAGGGGAAGCACCAAAGTCTAGCCTAGAGGAGATGCTTGCCAAAGTGCTAGGAAATCAAAATGAGATCATTCAAAGTGTTCGAAATGAGGTGGCATCCACTACCCAAGGTTTACATAAGCTTGAAGCACAAGTTGGGCAATTGGCTAGTGAGATGAGAGAAAGGAAGCAAGGAGAGTTGCCTTCCATGACCGAGAAGAATCCACGAGTCAACCAAGCCAAGGCAATCACAACTTTGAGAAGCGGGAAGGCATATGACAACAAGGTTACTCTTAATGATTATGATATGGAAATGGATGCCCCAAAGGAACCTTTGTTGACTCCCAAAGTGCCAAGAGTACCTCCCGGGTTTGATAAGAAGTCCAAAGGCGTGAAGGATGATTTGGGGGATGATGGAGTGATTTTGGAGTATAGTGATGAATGTTTGAAGAGCAAAGACAAGACCAAGACCGTGAATAATGATGTGGGAGCAAGTGGGTCTAAGCCAAGTGTTGAGGACGTGCAAAAAGAAGTGTTACTTCCTTTTCCACAAGCGGTGTATCAAGAGAAGGCTTTGAGTAAGAAAGAGAAGAAATCCATGGAGTGTTTTGATGTATTCAAGAAAGTGGAGGTCAATATTCCTCTTCTTGATGCAATCAAGACTATTCCTACTTATGCCAAGTTTCTCAAAGATTTGTGCACACATAAGAGATACAAGAGCAAGTTGATGAAGGATGACAAAGTATGCTTGAACGAAAGAATTAGTGCCGTACTTCAAAGGAGGTTACCTCCCAAGCTCAAGGATCCGGGATCCTTTACTATTCCTTGCAAGATTGGTGAGAAGCCATTTGAGAAGGCACTTATGGATTTAGGGGCAAGTATAAATTTGATGCCTTACGGAGTTTACAAGGAGCTTGGGTTAAGCGACATCAAGCCTATCCAAATTTCTCTCCAACTAGCCGATAGAAGTGTGGTGTATCCAAGAGGAGTCGTGGAGGATGTGCTAGTGCAAGTGGACGAATTGGTCATACCGGCTGATTTCGTTATTCTTGACATGGAGGAAGTCTACCAAGATGATCTCCCTATCATCTTTGGTAGAGCTTTTATGGCCACGGCGGGGACAAAGATTGATGTCAAATTGGGCTTACTCACCATGACCGTGTATGACACCACTATTGGGTTTAAGATATTTGATGAATTGAGGAAGCCCATGAGATTGCAAAAAGTCTATTATATTGAAGTAGGGGATAACATTGAAGACTTAGTGGAACACACTTTTCGTGAGACTTCATCGAGTGATGCCTTAGAAGCGGTATTAACACACTTTGGGATGGATTTTTGTGAAGAATGTACTATGGAGGCCATTGAGCACCTTGATTCTTATCTTTCTATGGGTAGACCGACACTTGAGATGAGGATTATTACACAAGGCATGAGGCTAATGAGGTTCATACCTCTAACACTCATCTTTCCATTGATTCCTCTCCTCCGGTTGTAAGTTCAACCTCTATTGAGTTGAAGCTCCTTCCCTCACACTTGAAGTATGTATATATTGATGATGCATGCACTTTGCCTCTCATTATCTCTTCGAGTTTGTCACAAGAACAAGAGTCCATGCTTCTTGATGTTCTTCGGAGGCATAAGGGTGCTTTTGGGTGGAAGATTAGTGACATCAAGGGTTTGAGCCCCACTCTTTGCATGCATCATATTTACATGGAAGATGAAGCAAGACCAAGGAGGGAACTTCAAAGAAGATTGAACCCCAATATGTTAGAAGTGGTGAAGAATGAGATCATTAAGCTTCTTGATAATGGGATTATCTATTCTATTTCAGATTCTAAATGGGTCTCTCCAATACAAGTGGTGCCTAAGAAAGGGGGAATGACGGTGATAGAAAACGAGAAGGGTGAGATGGTTCCACAAAGAGTTGCAAACACTTGGAGGGTTTGCATCGATTACCGCAAGTTGAATGCCGCCACAAGAAAGGACCACTTCCCACTCCCTTTCATCGACCAAATGTTGGAAAGGCTTGCGGGGCATGCATACTATTGTTTTCTCGATGGCTATAGCGGATATAATCAAGTCCCTATCGCCCCCGAGGATCAAGAGAAGACGACCTTTACATGTCCATATGGGACCTTTGCTTACCGGAGGATGCCATTTGGGTTATGCAATGCACCGGCCACATTTCAAAGGTGTATGATGGCAATATTTAGTGACATGGTGGAGCGGTTTCTTGAAGTATTCATGGATGATTTCTCGGTCTTTGGTGACTCTTTTCATGCTTGCCTACACCACCTTTCTCTAGTGCTTCAAAGATGTGAAGAGACAAACCTTGTGCTCAATTGGGAGAAGTGTCATTTCATGGTTCAAGAAGGTATTGTGCTCGGTCATGTGATTTCTTCTAGAGGAATTGAAGTGGACAAAGCCAAAGTTGAGATTATTGAGAGATTGCCTCCACCTACATGTGTCAAAGCCGTGAGAAGCTTCCTAGGCCATGCCGGTTTCTATAGGAGGTTCATCAAAGACTTCTCCAAGATAAGTAAGCCTCTATGTGACCTTCTTGCTAAGGATGCTCCTTTCCTATTTGATGATGCTTGCCTTATTGCCTTCGAGAAGATCAAAGAGTTGCTCACTAATGCACCTATCATTTGTGTACCGGATTGGTCACTTCCATTTGAGCTTATGTGTGATGCTAGTGATTTTGCTTTGGGCGCTGTTTTGGGTCAAAGAAGAGACAAGCTTCTTCATGCCATTTATTATGCAAGCCGCACTCTTAATGATGCTCAAGTGAACTATACTACTAACGAGAAGGAGTTGTTGGCTATTGTATTTGCATTGGAGAAATTTAGGAGCTACTGATAGGAGCATTTTAATGCGACGTTTTAATTGCATTTCCCTACATTTCTTGCGTTATTTCCTTAATAAAACCCTGTTTAGGAAAGTTTCCATTCTTTGATTGGGAAAGTTCCTATTTGTAGAAAGTTTCTATTTTTGTAGTTTCTATTTATCATTTTTAGAAAGTTTCCCATTTTCAGTTTAGGAAAGTTACCATTTTTCATTTTAGGAAAGTTTCTATTTTTCTTACTAGTTTCTATTTTCAGGACCTCCGAGCTAGAAAGTGGAAATGAACTCACAAATGGAAAGAGGAGCTTGCGATTACCAAGGGGAACAAAGATGAAGAACAATGAGCCACAGAAATGAGCAGAAATGAAGAAAAGAAGTTTTCCTGGTCCAACCAGGAAACCCTGCGGAAAGGAGGAAAGCCCACCAATGAAGTTTCCAACGTTACTATGAAAAAGAAATGGAAAAATAAAGTGTTGTGACGTTGGAAGATGACATGGCACAGAAGTGACGCATGGAGGCCCATAAACTCTCAAGACTTGTTGGATTTTCGGCAAATTGGATAAAAGCCCACAAGAGCCCATGGAACTAGGGTTTGTGACGCAAACCCTAGCACCAAAGATGTTGTTGCCGTCCAATACCAAGAGAGAAACAAGGAGGTGGCGTCCAAAAATCAGAAATTAAAAGGAGATTTTCTAGGGAGATTTTCTAGGGCTATTTTTATGGAAAGAAAATACTTGGAGATAAACCCTAGAAGAATTGCCGTGAAGAATGAAGAGAAAAACAAGGGAGGACGTGAAAACCTTAGGGTTTTGGACGGCAAAGAGATATTCTAGAGAGTTTTAAGGAAAGAGAAAAAGGTGGAAACCAAGAAAAGCTCAAAAGAAGTCTAGATACATTCCTACATTCCCTAAAGAATTTTGGCCGAATTGGGAAGCTTAAAATCAGAATTTATCTCTTTATTTCGGCAAGATTATTTAGGGAATTAATTCTGGAATTTTGTGATTGGTTGCACCACCTCATAGGGCTTATGTGGCAAGCAAGCATTGGAGGAAATTATGTGGAGTTAACACATTGTTGCCGTGAGAATTAAGAGGAGGCCGTGCTCCTATATAAACTCTCTTCTTCTCAACGCAAAGGAGTTCCTAGTTCCCACTTTTGCGTTCATACACTTTAGAAAAAAAATCAGAAAACTCTATAGCCTAGCCGTGCTCCTCTCCATCCTCTAGGGCAACCACGAAGTGCAAGCAAGGCCAAGGAAGAAGAAGACAAGCCGTGAACACCATCCATCCTCCACCTTGAAAATTGCTTTCGAAATTCAAGAAACCACATCATCACTTCATTCATCTCATCTTCATCACGGTGTAACCTGATTTTCTTTGTAACTTTGCTTTGTATTTTCGATGGTTTTGCCCTAGTTGACACATATGTTTGAACAAGTTTCGATTTCTGAAATTTTATGATTAATTGTTAATTTTCAGATTCATATATTGCGAGTTATGGTTGCTTTTGTGTGAGTGTTTGATTAAATTTGCATGATAGAAATCTTTTGTATGATGATCTTGAATGGTTCGAAACATTTAGGGTTTTTATGTGAATGTTGCTACGAATTCGAGAACATGAATCAACTTTTTGGTTTTGTGTTCTTAATTCGACAAGTAGTAAAGGTTTTGTACAAAAACCGAGTTTAATCAAAGAAGATTGCAATTAGGTGGACTTTTTCATACTAAGTTGCACATTTGAATTGATAGCCTTTCTAGATGCTTAATGCGTTAAACATGACATGATTAACTAGCTTTCTAGGGTTTGATTTCACATGGAGTGGTGACTTTGAAGAACTTGAGGAATGGTGAATTGCCCAAGTCATAGAAGTCTACACTGTTCCAAATAGTTGTTCACTACTTCAATCCATAAACAAGATATAATGAAATGTTAAAACTGAAAGGCATGCCTTCAAATCAAATGAAATTTCTGAATTTAATACTCTTTCAAACTTCAATACCCCACAAGAAATTGAGTGTAACAATAGTACAATTAGAGGTGGGTTCAGTTTCATTTGGTTCGGTTTTGAGCCAAAACCGAGCACCGAACCGAACTGGAACTTCGGATTGGTTTTCTAATTTCAAGAGTCTAAAACCGAAAACCGATCAAACCGATCGGTTTGGGTCGGTTAAGTTAAGTTCGGTTTTTTTTTTTTTACTTTTTAATCATTTATATATATTTAGTCCATTTGAGCCACGAATCAACTCCATCTATTTATAATGAACTCCTTTGGATAATCAAGGCCATTGGAGCCTTATCAATAAAAAAAAAAGAAAAAAGAATCCATTAACCATCCACAAAATATATAAATAGAGCAAATCCCTCTTCCACATCAAGGGCCATTTGACTGAGTTTCCTAGTAAATAAACCCTCTCTTTCTCTACTGCCTTTCATAGCTGAAAGAAGCTTCAATGGAAACTGCACAAAACATATCAAACAATCAATTCATTAACCTGAGGAAGTCTCCCATTATTGTATATTACATTACAACAGATATAAGGACAATCAATATCCAAATCTGATACCCAAGTTTCTCTTCTACTATAGGTCATCACAATATTTCTTTCCAAGTAGCCAATTCATGCCATCCAAAACTACTTGAATACAACATAATAAATATGACTGATGCCAACAAGCAGAAAAGCAAAATCATTAGGTTAAACACCAGTTCAAATCTAAAGTATGTAAAAAATAAATAAATAGAAGCATACTCTTTCATGGAGGAACCATGTTTTGAACCACATTTATAGTACAGGTATCACTTGCGTTTAGCTTACGAAACATACATATGCAAGTCCTCGGTTCAAACCAACAAAAGGCAATGAGCTACTGAAAACTATGCTAATACTACTGTTATTAGCAAGAATCAAAAACCAATCTCTCTAGAAGATCCAAATGTAAATCAAAATTAAAAAAATATCTATAAAAAAGTATCTAACTACAAATGGAAAATTATAGTCCTAGAAGCAAGACAAACGTTTCTTTTATAGCTTGAATCCAACTTTTAGTGTTTGTTTTGTTATTTTATTACTGCATATATAAGACCTGAACAATTTTACTGTGAAAACATTTTTTGAAGTAACAAGATATGCATGCATACTCGTATTGAGGATGACATGTTCAACAGAACAAATCATGAGGTTATGTACATTACAAGTTAAATACGTATTCTCCACACAATATTTATAAACACCTCTTGCAAAAATCATGATTCCTGCCATCTATAAATCACTGCTTGCAAAAATAAGTTGAAAAGTATACTGTTAATTATCTTAACAAAGCAATAATTTAACAATAGAGGCAATAAGATCAATACCTCTTGAACCAGCAATCATCAATGCTTTCTGAACAAAGTAATCCCAAAAAATTTCAGATCTGAGGACTGAAAATCAATGCAAGCCAGATCTGAAGTTAGGTACTAGTTGGAAAACAACAAAGGATAGTATGTAAATCTTAATCATAATCAAATAATAAGCCACGACACAAGCAAACAAAAATGATATGTTTGAGAATAAAACCTTATGCTTTAAAGTACCTCATGATTGCCCAATTGCTGCCAACAAGCATCGCCAAAAAGTTAAGAAGAATTATGACTGCAAAAGTACAACAATTAAATGAAAACAAACAATCTTTAAAACCAGTACACCTACTTTCCCATTGTCTCACACTCAAAATTTCATGATTAAATCTAATCAAAGAAACACACAAGGAAAGTGGCGGGGATGTACCCGAGGCCATCTGATAGGAGCATTTTAACGCGACGTTTTACTTGCTTTTCCTTACATTTCTTGCGTTATTTCCTTATTTAAACCCTGTTTAGGAAAGTTTCCACTCTTTGATTGGGAAAGTTCCTAATTGTAGAAAGTTTCCGTTTTGTAGTTTCTATTTCTCATTTTTAGAAAGTTTCCCATTTTAGTTTAGGAAAGTTTCCGTTTTTCATTTTAGGAAAGTTTCTATTTTTGGTAACAGTTTCTATTTTCAGGACTTTGGAATAAATGAGCTGAAATGAGCTCATAAATGGAAAGAGGAGCTAGCCAACGTTGGAGGGAGTAAAGACAAGCCACTAAGGGCTGCATAAATGAGCTGAAATGAAGAAAAGAAGCTTTCCTGTTTCAACCAGGAAACTCCACTCAGAAGAGGAAACCCTGCCAAAACAAGACTC
>BDJD01001275.1:48063-63677 GCA_002564525.1 Rosa multiflora
TGAGGAGAATGTGGCAGATTTGTTCACCAAATCATTGCCTAAGGCCAAATTTGAGAAACATGTGAAAAGCATAGGAATGCAAAGACTTTCCAAGCTCCCTAGATTAATGTAAGTATCAAGGGGAGGTATAGACGTCAGAGGGAGTCTAACACATACATGTCATACTCAAATGTAAAATGTGCGTTATGCTCTTTTCCTTCAACGAAGGTGTATTTTTGTCTCACATGGTTTTTATTGTTACTTGGCAAGGTTTTTAGTGAGGCAACAACTCATGCACCATTTCGTCTTTGACTTGGCACAAGGGGGAGAGTTAAAGGAAAAACATATTGTGTGCCTTCATCAAAGTGATTGACGGAGAGGGAATAAAGCAATTACCGATTAACATCAATCATCATGGATTACGCACCAATCAGTAGTTAATGTCATCATTGTAATTGTTCTTTCCATTGCAATTCTCTCCCTATATAAAGGGGTTATGAAATGAAATGAGTAGACCAATTCCAATACATTTTTACTTTTACAAGTTAAAACTTAAAAGAGTAAAAGAACCAATTGAATAGACTTAATTATATTCTTTAAGAATATACAAGTGTTCTCTTCAGGAGTTCAATCCAACCACTTGATTATTTTGCCCAGGTGTATGATTGGGATCTTTTTCATGTGGGCCATGATCAATAATGCAAGAGGACTATGTGTCTTAGCTGAAAACCAAAAAACCCATTTGAATATTTCCAAAAAAAGCCCTCCCAGTTGCAGACTTGCAGAAATATCGGTGGTTTCGACAGTCGGCACCACGATCTCCAGAAATATCTTCATCTGCCTCTACGATCCAACATCGACAATCTCCACTAGCACCAAAATATCTCCTTCTTCCAGCAACTCTGTTCGCAACTCCAGCATTAGAACTTGCACGCTCAGGTAAGTCGACTTGTGCACCATGCTTGCCTCGAAGTCAGCCGTTGTGCAGAAGCTTCACCGTGAATTTCGCATCGCCCAACCTCCCAGCCTATTCCGCCCAACCGCCCAGACATTTAGGCGCCCGCCTAGGCAGTCTCCAAAGCCTCCTAGGCGCTCGCCAAAAACCAAACCGCCCACACCCTCCGATTAGACATTACTTGCGGCGGAGACTCACCTCCTAGCGCCTAGGCGGCCTGGGCGGCCGAGTTTTAGAACACTGCAACTAAATGAAACAAGTGATCTGTTGATTTCATACCATGAATAAGGGTGTTGATTTCATACCATGAATAAGGGCGTTGTCCGCAATTTGACGAAAGCAATCCAGTGATCTACATTTATGAAAGGATCATCTGGAGGATAGTTCAACGCTTTAGAGTCATTCAGATGGGGAATAATATAGTTTGAAGTTAGTCGAGACTTGAATTCTCTACACTTGCTTGCAGCAAAGTCCATTACCATCTTCTTATTTTTAGGACCAAGCATAAATGGAATCTGTGAACATTATTTCAATGCTAAGCATCAGTAATAAAGTTCATCTACTTAAAAATCGATGAACAGTAACCATAAACCAGCTAGTTTATACCCAAATACATGACAAGATCTTGCCTTTCTCATCGGCTATTACCTTTTTCCACGTTTCTATTATTATTGGCACCTTCCTTCGTGCCAATACACCTATGTAGGACTGTAATTCCTTAGCCACCTTCCCACATTGAGTGCCTTTTCTGTTAAACAAAACTATCTTCTTTTGTCTTCAACTCTTACAACTTGTGTTGGTGAAATTACAATAAAAAAATTATAATTTCTCTTGAGAAACTCATTGACAAAAGGCTGAGGCGCGAGTATCTCGCTCTCTTTAAGGAGATTCAAGCTCTCTGCGGAACAATGCCGGTGCACCAGAAATCTCTTGACTTGTCCCCTTCAGGATACAACAACCCAACAACAAGTTGTGTGGCTCACACCAATCTGCATAAATTGGAGGAACCCAAAGCTCCACCAAAAGAACACTTTTCTTTGGCCAAAAAAACAGACAGGACACTATGGGGGATTTTTGGAAAGAAAGTTGATGGGTGAATGGTAGTATCTCGTAATAGTATTATGTAAAAGCAATGATATTTTTAAGCATGCAACAAATGATGCTATTTATAGGCTCTTAGGACACTCCCTACAATTAATAGGGTAGTAACCAAAAGCCATAGGTTACAAGAATTAAAACCTAAAATAAATCAAAATAAAACACAATGAGTTACAAAATAAAATTCAAAATAAATTCTGAATCTAAACACAAAAATAAATTCAGAAATTAAACACAAAATAAATTCACCCAAATTTAATTTCAATAATAAATAAAATATTAAAATGTAACAACATTCCCCCACTCATTTTAATATTTAAAAAACAAATATAAACCAAAGTTACCAGCCAAAGATGAACCATTATGCATCATGAAGGTGTGCTCTGCATTGAACCTTCACTTAGTGAAATAGCAGTCCCTACTCTAGAGTTGATAGTGGTCTCAGAGTTGAACTACAACTGCTTAAGGAAAAATAAGAACTACTGCTCACACGTAATAATTCAGGTGTTAATATGAGCTTTATTAGCCAGCATGTTACGACCTTGTGCTTATCCTAGTTTTCATGAGTGCATTTCAAGAATAAGCCCAATTCTCAGAGAGAGCGGCCCCACTCTCACACTCTTATAGGTAAAATCCGTCAAGGATGCTCTTGTAACTATACATCCCACTCATATGAGCTACATATTTTATTAAGAGTTTTAAGTGAACTCAATCTTCATATACGTTACAAGATTAATACACTTACATCATAGGGTTAAGTAAGAAAATATAGTGCATTTTTCTTACGGTCACCTTATGATTCGTTTTTCCCATTGAACCCAGTTTTTAGGATCTCTAATCACGGGTTGGGTGTCCTCATATATGGCTCATGACGATATGAGCTTCAATTTCATCCCCCTCGATGTACTCTAGACCTTTTCTCTTACCAAGCCCTTAGTTACAGGATCTGCAAGATCATCATATGATTTAACATAATTCACATTAATAATTCCATCACTCAAATATGATCTCACAGTACTGTGCTTTCTTCTTATAGGTCTTGATTTACCATTATAATAACGGTTATTTACTCTATCAATAGCTGCAGTGCTATCACAATGAATCAATATAGGTGGTATATGTTTTTCCCACAAGGGAATTTCATGCAATAAATCTCTCAACCAATTTGCTTATTCACTTGCTGAAGCTAGAGCAATAAGTTCAGCTTCCACGGTTGAATTAGAGATTATTGTTTGCTTCTTTGATTTCCAACAAATAGTACATCAACCTAATGTAAAAATATAACCAGTGGTAGAAAAAAAATCACCTGACAAAGTATTAAAATCGGCATCACAAAAACCTTCAAGTACAACAGGATATTTTTTATAAAATAATCCATAATTTTTAGTACCAAACAAATATTTCATAACACGCTCAATTGCATGCCAATGTTCTTTACCTGGTTTACTTGTGAACCTGCTAAGTACTCCAACTGCATATGCAATGTCAAGTCTAGTGCAGTCAGTTGCATAGCGCAAACTGCTAATTATTCTAGCATATGTCTTTTGATTAATCACATTATTTTCACTTCCAACAGGAAATAAGTGAACACTAGAATCAAAAGGAGTAGACACATGCTAGTGGCCAACATAATCATATTTCTTCAAAAATTTCTCAATATAATGTGACTGATCAAGAAAAATACAATAACATGTTTTTGTTATTTTCATGCTCAAAATAACATTAACCACACTAAGATATTTCATATCAAAATTGCTCTCAAGCATAGTTTTTGTCTCATCAATTACATGCAAATTTGAGCCAAAAATTAACAGATCATCCACATAGAGGCTAATAATAACATGTGAATTTTTCCAAGATTTATAATATATGCATTTGTCACATTCATTTGATTTATAACCATTTCCAATCATGCAGGAATCAAATTTTTCATGCCACTGTTTAGGAGCCTGCTTTAAACCATAAAGGGATTTAGATAACTTACATACCTTGTGCTCTTGACCAGGTTCTATAAAACCTTCTGGTTGGTCCATATAGATCTCTTCATCTAAATCACCATTTAGAAAAGCTGTTTTCACATCCATTTGATGAATAATCAAATCATGAATTGCAGCAATAGCAATCAATAATCTAATTGATGTAATCCTTGTAACCGGAGAAAAAGTATCAAAAAAGTCTAGATCAGGTTTTTGCTTAAAGCCTTTAGCAACAAGTCTAGCTTTATATTTGTCTACACTTCCATTCGGTTTGAACTTTTTTCTAAGGACCCATTTACACCCAATGGTTTTAAAACCTGTTGGTAAATCTACTAATTTCCAAGTATTATTAAATATTAGAGACTCCATTTCATCATTCACAATTGCATCTAGTGATGATAAAGCTTCATGTAAAGAAATAGGATTTTCCTCAACATTATAAACATAATAATCAGGGCCAAAATCTTTTTCAACTCTAGCTCTCTTACTTCTTCTAGGTTCATTTTCATAAGTTTCTTGTATATGTAAATTAGAAGAAGAACTAGGTTGTGTAAAAATATTTTCTCTAGATTCTTGGCCCCCACTATTTTTCGATTTAAAAGGAAATTTTCCTTCATGAAAAATTGCATCACCAGATTCAATGACAACATGATTTTCAACATCAAGAAATCTATAGGCTGTACTATCTAAAGCATATCCAACAAAAACACAAGTAGTAGCTCTATCACCCAATTTTGGTCTTTTAGTGACGGTCAGTTAACCTCACAAAGGCTAGAAAACCCCAAACTCTAATATAATCCAAACTTGGTTTATGCGCCCCTTCCACACCTCAAAAGGTGTAATTTTTGTATTTTTATGTGGCACTCTATTCAACACATAACAAGCAGTTAAAACTGTTACACCTCAAAAATTAGAGGGAGCACTTGAATCACCTCGAATCAATCAACATGACATTTGTTAACTCAATCAAAGTTCTATTTTTTTTCTTTCTGCCACACCATTAGATGCAGGTGAATAAGGTGGAGTAACTTCATGAATCACTCCTAAAGATTGAATTCAGAAGAATCATATTCTCTCCCTCTATCACTTCAGAGCCTTTTAATTTTTCTACCAAATTGATTTTCAACCTCAAGGAGGAACTCTTTAAATTTGGCAAAAGTATCACTTTTATTTTTCAACAAATAGACAAGCATATTTAGAGAAATCATCAATAAAAGTGATAAAATATCTGTTACCTCCACGAGTTAAAATTCCCTCAAATTCACACAAGTCTGTATGAATTAATTCCAATAGCTCGGTATTCCTTTCAACATTTTTGTGAGGCCTTCTAGTAATTTTTGCTTTACTGCAAGTCTCACATTTTTCAAAATCTTTTTGTACTGAAGGAATTAAGCCCAAGCTATTCATGATTCCTACATATCTACTATTTATATGACATATACGTACATGCCAAAAATTCAAATAAGAGAGCATATAAACTGAAGTAGATAGTTTATTATTATTCTCAACATTCAATTTGAACATGCCATCACAAGCATAACCTTTGCGCACAAATACACCTTTTTTGATGATCACATATTGGTCAGATTCCATAGTTTGTTTAAAACCAGCCTTATTAAGAAGATAACTAGACATTAAATTTTTTCTCATAGAGGGTGTATGCCACACATTTTTCAGAGTTAGTGCCCACCAGAAGTAAATTTGAGTTCCACCTCACCAGTTCCCAGCATATTAGTAGTATGTGAATCTCCAAGCATAACTGTTTTGGGCTCCTTAAAGGGAGTGAATTTCTTGTACTAATCTTTATCATAGCAGATGTGCTTATTAGCATCACAATCTGCCCACCATCCTTCAACACTTTGAATCATATTTACATCAGTTATCATTGCCACATATGGTTCTTCAGTGATGTGAGCTTAAGGAACAGCCTCACGTTTTCGATAATTGCAATTTCGAGCAATATGCCCACTTTTGCCACAAACATAACAACAAGTATATTGTTGCTTATTTTCTGAAGGAGGATATTGGTTCTTATTCACATAGCTTGGTTTGTCTTTATTCTGTTGGAGAGGTTTACCAACTTTTTTCATATTTTTCTTTTTTGGCTGCATACGAGAGTTTTTATGAAAATGACCATTGGACATATTATTATTGGAAGATACCAAATTGACCTTGGATGTGTCATTGTTTGTATCTTGCATAAGAACATCTTAACTTCTTGCTTCCTCCTCAACACGGATGTGAGTGATCAAAGTCTCTAAGGAAATTTCCTTTTGTTTATGACGCATGGATTTTTGAAACTCTTTCCATGAAGGTGGAAGTTTATCAATGATACCAGCCACCACTAGATTTTCACCAATTTTGACACCTTCAGATGTAACTTCAGCTACAATCATTTAGAAGTCTTGGACTTGCTCCGCAACCGACTTGCAGCATATTTTTTCGCACCAACTTCCTCGGTATCATATTTGCTCTGTAATACTTTCCAAATTTTCTTGACAAAAGAGTATGTTGTGTCATAATAATCATAAAAATAATCAGCAAGACAGTTCAAGAGATAGTACCGACAATTATACTCATCTTTTTGAAAATTTTCAACTTTTTCTTAATGAGCAAGGAGTTCATCATCCTTCATGCCTTCGATACTCTTCTTTGATGGATTCTTCTCCATTAGCACATAGCCAACTTTGAGAAAATTAAGGTAGAAGATAACTTTTCCCTTCCATCTCTTGAAATGTGCACCTTTGAAGCAGAAAGGCTTGTTGAGATCTCCCACATTATCAAACGGCTTCTTTTGAGTACGCTCTATCTTCTTTGAATCTCCTTAAAATTGTTGGTGAAATTACAATAAAAAATTATAATTTCTCTTGAGAAACTCGTTGACAAAAGGCTGAGGCGCGGGTATCTTGCTTTCTTTAAGGAGATTTAAGCCCTCTGCGGAACAATGCCGGTGCACTAGAAATCTCTTGACTTGTCCCCTCCAAGATACAACAGCCCAACAACAAGTTGTGTGGCTCACACCAATCTGCACAAATTGGAGGAACCCAAGCTCCACCAAAAGAACACTTTTCTTTGGCCAAAAAAACACACAGGACACTATGGGGGATTTTTGGAAAGAAAGTTGATGGGTGAATGGTAGTATCTCGTAATAGTATTATGTAAAAGCAATGATATTTTTGAGCATGCAACAAATGATGCTATTTATAGGCTCTTAGGACACTCCCTACAATTAATAGGGTAGTAACCAAAAGCCATAGGTTACAAGAATTAAAACCTAAAATAAATCAAAATAAAACACAATGAGTTACAAAATAAAATTCAAAATAAATTCTGAATTTAAATACAAAAATAAATTCAGAAATTAAACACAAAGTAAATTCACCCAAATTTAATTTCAATAATAAATAAAATATTAAAATGTAACAACAACTTGTAATGCGTGACATAGTCACTGCTTGCCGTTTTAGCAGTTTAAGACCACCGGTTGATTCATTTTCTGCCTTTTTAGATTTCCCCTTCTTCTTCGAATGAGATGCATCAGAAAGTGAAGTTGATGTGGAAGACTTGAAGGACTTTGTCTTCTTAGGCTTGTGTCGCTTTTCCTTGGACTTCGCTTTCTTTGCTACACTAGCAGATTTTTCTGAGGCTATTATCTACAGAAATACAAGGCATATTAGGCTTAAATACTTTCAGAAGTAGTATACAGAAACAACAAAATATAGAATAATCACTGCATGCCAAATACATAACACATAATAGCCAATATTACACAATCATTCTAGTACACAAACCATCAATAATCAATGGGATAAATAGCAGTTCATTTTGCTTGAACAGGTTACAAGTACACAAGATATCAGAATTCCAAAGTACCATCACCAATACAGACACACAAAACAAACCAAATACAGATAAATAAAACTGTTCTATTCTCCATCAACTAATATATTCGCCCCCTACACACATGTAACCCACTGGTTCCTCATCTGTCAAGTCATCAAAGAATTGGAAGATGGCATTGTACTTGCTATTGGAGGGTGGGAAACAACGATGTCCCCAAGCTCATCAACCTGAACAAAATTGCTAAAATCTTTCTTTGGGGGTCTTAACATGACTGACCACCTATGATCTATAGGGTCTTGAACATAAAAGATCTGCTCCACACATTTTTCCAAGACAAATGTGTCTTTTTGATGACCTTTCTTATTCAAATTCACCAAAGTGAACCCAAGATCATCTACTCTAACACCCTTATGATTTTCTACCCAATCACACTTAAAGATCGGAACCCTAAATTGATCATAGTCAAGCTCCCATATTTCAGCAATAACCCCATAGAAGCTCATGTCTTCAATAACCACGTTTTAATCCTTAGCACTAGCTACTTGAGGTGTCTCAGCAACCAAGTAACCCCCACTACTTTGCATCGTATCATCGCGCATCTTTGTGTTATATTGCACTCCCCCTACCCTATAACCACTAAACTTTGGTACTTTGTTCCCTGGTTTATCTGCTAGCCACCTCACAATCTCAGGGATGTCAGCACCAGATTCATTAAGTTGAAAAGCAACCTGCAAAATAAAGTCAAAGTTTAAAACAAGCTATTCATAATAACTAATCACACAATTCTCTACAATATGAACTTTAATTAAACCTTCACCCAATCAGCAAAAGTCTGGTTTTGTTTCTTAACTAGCCACTTGTCATTTCTTTTGTACTTGGGAAACTCCCTCTTCAAATACTCCATGTGTTCCCTACACAAAAAATGTTTGATTATTAATAGAAAAACCAATAGAAGCAGAAAAAAGCAAAACTGTAGATAAAGGGACAGTAACTTACAAAAAATTGCTTCTAAATTCATCAGTGTTTTGAAGCACACAAAGATGAGCTGGGTCATGTTCCTTTTTGAAAACAGACACAACAGTAGCACCTGAGGGAGGCTTGTCATCTGTGATGGGGGCCTCTGGAATGCCAACAGTCTTGTCGTCAAAGAAAAGTTTGGCTAAAAACTCAACCGCTTCTTCAGCAATATAACATTCAGCAATGCATCCTTCTGGAAGACATCTATTTCTAACATATCCCTTGCACACCTTCATATACCTTTCGAAAGGATACATCCACCGAAAACAAACCGGTCCACATAGTTGAACTTCTCTAACCAAATGGACCGTCAAATGTATCATTATGTCAAAGAACGAAGGGGAAAACTACTTCTCAAGCTCACATAAAGTTTCCATAAGATTACTTTGGATTTTTGGAAGCCTCGAAGCATCTATAGTTTACTACAGATTTCATTGAAAACCATGCAAAGTCAGATTACAGCAATTGTAACCGGTTTTTCCAACATCCCTTGGATTGCAATAGGGAGTAATTGTTGCATTAAGGCATGATAATCATGGAATTTAAGCCCGGTCAGCCTTAAATCTTCCATTGAAACAAGGCTGGAAATGTTTGACGAATAATCTTCAGGAACTTTCACGCTATTAAAGTAGCCACACATACATTTTTTTCTCATCTACTGTTAAGTTCCAGCTTGCCAATGGCAAGGGCTTCTTTTTCGGACAGTCTAGATTAGGCTGCAATTCTAATCTTATACCCAATTCCACCAAATCTAACAGAGTCTTTAGTCCATCCTTTGTTTTTTCGGGAATGTTCAACAATGTCCCTATTAGACTATCACACACATTTTTTTAATGTGCATGACATCAAGGCAATGCCTAACAGGGAGAAATTTCCAATATTCAAGTTGAAAAAATATTAACTTCTTCCAACAGGGTCTCGTTTCATCCTCAGCACCTTTATAAGCATGAGGATGATATTTCTTCCCTTAAGGCCAATTCAGAACTTCCTCCTCCAATCTTCTCAACAATTCCTCTCCAGTCAACAAAACCGGAGCTAGTGCATGTTCTGGACGTTATTAAAAGCAGCTATTTGCCTTCTATAAGGATGATGTCTCACTAAAAACCGTCGATGAATGGTGTAGGCCATCTTTCCTCCGTGAACCAGCCTTGTAGGTTTTCTCTTATCAAGACAAATTAGACATGCAATGTAGCCTTTAACTATACTCCCTGAAAGGTTACCATATGCTGGAAAGTTATTGATTGTCCAAAATAGTAAAGTCTTAAGGGTACAATTTTTATTCCTAATAGCATCGTAAACTCCTCTCACTCCTTCCCACAATAGCTTCAAATCATCTATTAACAGTTCAAGGTAACGTCAATGTTGGTTCCCGATTGTTTAGGCCCTGATATCAATACGGTAAGCATCATGTGTTTTCTTTTCATTACCAGCCATGGAGGCAGACTGTAGGTTACCAAAATTACGGCCAACTATACTTGCTGCTCAAGGAAGCCATCTGATGACAATGCAAGTCATAGGTTTCGTGGTTCATTACCAAAGGCTGGCCATTTTTCATCCACTAACTTCCAACAAGCTGAATCTGCCGGATGACGAATTAAGCTTTCCTTGTTTCTCTTGGTGGCATGCCAAATTAAACTCTTTGATGTTTAAATTGATTGAAACATTCTTTTGAACCTAGGAATAGGAGGAAAGTACCACAACACTTTTGCAGGCACTCCCTATTTTTCTTGGTCATTTTTGCAAACTTTCCACCTTGAAAGACCGCATGTAGGACATATAGTGTCATCTTCAAATTGTTTTCTATACATAATACAATCATTAGGGCAGGCATGTATTTTGGTGTAGTTCATTCCTATTGCACTCAAAGTCTTCTTTGTTTCATAGACTGAGGCAGGTATCTCATTTTCTACAGGAAGATACTTAGCAAAGGCAATCAACCAGTCTGAGTAAGCCGCGTCACTCATACCATGCTTGGCTTTCAAGTTGTAGAGCCTCACAAGCACATTCATCTTGGTGTGCCTAGTGCAACCAAGGAACAAATTTCCTGAACTCATAACACTCACTTGAAAGTTACTCATCCTCATCGCCTTCCAAGTCGACATTACTATCCAATTCTACTTCACAAAATGCCCCCATGTTACCCTGAACAGTCTCAGATTTACTAGACTCTGTTTCATCAACACTTTCACTATTCGTATCTGATCTTGACTCCACTACAACCTCCCCATGTTCTGTCCATTTCTCATATCCTGTGTCGATCCTATTTACAAACAAGTTATCCCTTATCACTCATGCAGAAAAATCTTTCACATTTCCACACTTTGTGCAAGGGCAACAAATATGGTTAGGATCTCTAGCATTTCCCAATGCAAACTCACAAAACTCTGCCACCCCTAACTTATATTCATTAGACCTCCTATCATCATGCATCCATGACCTATCCATCTACATTGAAATTAAAAAGTCATTTATCAACAAAACCCCAATGACATATCCTACATGCATTCACTAATTTCATATGTAATCCTAACAAAAACAGCTAAATATTTTCAATCAAAGAAACATCCAGTAATCAAAACATACTTTAATATGAGTCAAGGAATAACAAATACCTATCACAAGACAATATACTAGCATCAAACATTAATGCATTCCACTATCCACAACCTAGTTCAAATATAATAAGTAAAAAGCATGTGGCAATATAGTTACTGAGCTATATAATCATGCATTTTCCAATACCTCCCTCACTTGCTTTTAAAGTTACTGAACCATCAAATACATCCCATAACTTTTTGCAAAGGTCTTTCTCTCTGCAGAACCTTCCCCTTACTTTAAAGTAACTTAAAAAAAAAATCATTCCAGCTTTGTCATAACTATATATAAGCTTCCATTTTCAAATCAATATGGTTGTCTTAGTACTCACTAGGCTTCCAAAACATACTCCCCAACTTTCATAGGCATGTTCAAGATATTATTATATTATTTCAATTAAGTGAAAAACCTTCAATAGCTAACTATTAAATATTGGTTTCAGCAATACATAATGTCAAGGACCAAACAGAACAATAAAAAAACCACAAAAAATGACCAAACATTACAATATCACAATTCATCATTATTCTATCCCATAATGCAAATGGATATTCAATTAGAAAAAAGAATCCCCACTAAAACAGTCAAGTACAAAAACAATGACATAGCAGATACAATCTTCTTTTCCAAATGAGGAAAATTCAATGTCAACAACAATTAATAATTTCTAGGTAACAAGAGAGGACTTTACCAAAAAGAGAATAGAAAATGAGGGTAGAAATAACAAAGATGAAAGAAGGAAACAAAGATTTCAATCTATCACACGTATTGTGGCTTCCGGTAATCACACATATCTCAGCAATATATAATAAAAGAAATTCAACATATCCTGCTCCAACTAGTGAGACATTCGATTAACAGGGCGAAGAATAACAAACAATACTGACCTTGGAATTCTTACACAAGTTTCTAAAGCACAAGCTATGACATTCAGCTTCCCGCACCAAGCAATAACACTGCGATTACAACAAAAAAAAGAGTATGAATTAAGCCAATTGTATGTAACTGCCAACATCAAACTATGACAAAAGTATATAAACTATCACTCAATCCCAAATCTCGTTCACCACCGCAGAACCATGTTCGATGATTAAGAACTATAATCACTTACATGCAATTTTCACTACATCAACACTTTCCATATAATCATCAACACCAAATTCAATTCATTTTTTTCCGATTCATTTACAACTTAGTGAGCTCAAACCAGTCCAATTCCACAACTTTCTTCATTCCAAACCACACCGAACCCAATTCCAATCTAAATGTGTGCCATAAAACTAACATAAACCCAACTCAAAACAAACAAACAAAAAATTCAATCTTGAATCCTTTAAATTTACCTAAAATTGCGACAAAGCTCAGGGACGCTCACCAGTTAAAGAAAAAGGTAACAACAAATTCAATACTAACAACAAATTCAACAAAACAAAGACAAGCAACACTCACCAGTTAAGCTAGCTACTTCTAACTCTACCAATTGCAGCACAGCCAACAATAGCAGCACTCTAATGAGAAAACCCTAAATCGCGTAGACGAGAAAGTGGTTATAAACAGTTCATCACCAAACAAAGACAAAGAATAGACGAGAAAGTTTAGCTCACCAAATCTTGTAGCCAAGAAAGCCCTAAATCAAATTGCCTAGATATCCCCAAAATGAAGAACTTTAATTGAAACCCCCTTTCCTCCACCTTCTTCCCAATATGAACTGAGTCGAACCCATATCGATGAGTAGAAACGAACATTCCATAATCGAACTGAGCAGAGGTTGCGGGATGCTGGTGATGGTGTTTTGATGAGAGATTACGGTGGTAGTTGCGGGGTGTTGGTGAGTAGGGCTGGGCATTTTAGCATGAAAGTCTGAAAACCCAACTCGGCCCATCTTGAACCAGCTTGTACGATCTTGCCTTGAAGTTTTTTTGTATTAAACGGTTCGGGCCCGGACCCATCAATTTTAAAACTAAAAAGCCCATCAGGCCCGAATAAAAGACATATCTCTATAATAAATACTAATTATATCTCTCTCCACGCGTCATTCTTCCCTCATGCGTCAACTTCTTCTCTCTTTCGTATTCTTTTTTTCTTTTTCTTCATCTTCTTTTACTTCTTCCTCTTCCTCTTTAGTTCTAAAGAACTTAAAGGCCTCAAGCTGTTCGAGGCCGATGGTGCAGATGAGCTTGGTTTCCATAACGGCATCGATCTTGATAGAGGTGGTGGAGTTGCCCTGATCCATTGGCTTTTCTCAAGATAAAGGAAGGGTTTTGTGTCTTTTCTGGGTTTCTTTTGGATTTTGGGTGATGAAATTTATCTGGGTTCTGTGTGTATAAATGGTTGTCTGGTGAGTTTTGGTTGGGTTTGGATCTGAGGCAATGTGGGTGGGTTCTTGATTTTGATTTGGATAGTTGTTGATGATTTTTTTGATTTGGATTTGTGTTTTCATGAAGATCTGTATGATTGGGCAATTGAAATTCCAATTTCAGTTTGGAAATTTGGGAAATTAGAGAGAAGCAAATGAGTTTTTTTCTTTCTTTTTTTGAGCCTTTTGGGCCCGAAAACCCTGGAAACCCAGCCCAAAAAAAAGGTCCGGGCCTGTTTCTGTCCCATAAATTTTTTCTCATCATTTGGGCCTGGCCCGTAAAACACGGTCTGGGTTTGGGCACTTCAAAATTTACACTGGGCCGGCCTGTGCCCAGCCCTACTGGTGAGAGGTTTTTGGTTTTCTCTTAGCTCGAGACGTAGGAGTTGAGAGGTGGGAGTTATTAATTTAGTTTAAGTGTGAGGAAATGTTGTGTTTTGGTTGCTAGGAGGTAGGAGTTATTTTGTTAAGTCAAAACCCTAGTTAATTTATCACTCCAAACGTAGTAAATGTCTTTTTTATTAATGCATTAGACAACAAATGCATCATAATATGTTATCTGATCTCGGACAACTTAAATTTCAGCTTTGATTGCAAAGACGGAAAATTCCCTCCCTATCTGTAATGGTTTTGGCGCTAGGATAAACATGTTTCATTAAGACAACACAAATAAATTTTTTCTGTTGTAGGATCCTTAAATCATGACATATATGTTTTCCAAAATTGTAGGGTTTGGGGGGAGGGAATGAGCTCCATTTGGGGGAGCATCCAAAATTAATAATAATATTTGATTTAATCATACAACACAAAGTCAAAAGCCATTGGATGATAATTTCCCAGCTAGTATCACACAACAGATATAACTATGATGTTGTACAATATATACATATTTGGACTGATACGTGCAAAAGCAATCGCCAATTTAAACCCTGAAAATGTCGAGCGTTAGTATAGGATAAGCAGGGATCGTTCAAGCCGGGGATTGAGGGTGCTTACATGTGAGAAACAAATTAAAAGAAAGAATATACAAATTCACACGAAATTATTAGATCATGTACAAGATAAGTTAGAATTAAATTAGAAATCCATATACAACACAAATACAAACAACAAATCCTAATTAAACTCTAACTACACAAATTCATGTACAACACAAACACATATTACTATTCACGAAAACACTATTCACGGAATTAAATTATATTTTCAGATTATATTTTATACAATTTACGTTTACATGCTATCTAAAAATCCTAAAATTAATTTTATATATTTACAAATTTACACAAACACAAAAGATAGAAAATAGGGGGTTTTTAAAGATTGAAAACATAAATTTTCAGAAATTAATGAAGAACAAAAACGTTTATTTACATAGGTGGGAAAATAAGAATTTTCGAAGAACAATTTATCAAGAACAATTCAAGAACAATCCATTCATGCAATCTTTAATCTTTTAGTTACCATGGAACGATATCAACCAAGAAACAAAGTTACAAGCGCCCAATGTCCCTTATATGACTTCCCTTTACACAATTGAGTAGAACAAGCGCCTAAACAATATACTTCAAATGCAGGTATCACACAATCGAAGCGACTCATAATCTCATGCATTCAAATCATTAAGAGCAAGTGAAAGTTTAGTCAATAAACATGCAAATTCAAGTACTCAAAGCAAGTCTTTTCATTACATGCATAATCTGATCTCGACCTTTGTACAAAGCCTTTACTACCATATTGAACTAGGATCAACAAGCGTTCACCTAATTACTAGCTCCAATTACATGCAATCATT
>BDJD01001275.1:80058-94812 GCA_002564525.1 Rosa multiflora
AAATATTGTTGGAGGAATAATTTGGTGTGATTGCCAACATGAAAATCAGAAATAATCAAGGAGATGACGCCAAGAGAGATTCAAGGGAGATATTTATGAAAGGAAAATATGTGTGCACCAAGGAAAAGCTCAAAACGTGTCTAGGTGCATCCCTAAATTCCCTAAAGGAATGTTAGCTGAAATTCATGAAGAAAATCAGAATAATTTCAAGGAAATTCGGCAATTAAATATTAGGGAGGTATTTTAGAGAATTTTGATTGGTGGGAACACATCACAAGCTTACTTGGCATCATACCATTGGTTGGACTACATCACAAAACTTATTTGGCGAATTCTCATTGGTGGAAGCTATGTGGAAATTTCTGATTGCTTTGTGAACCCTAGCCGTGCTCCTATAAATACTCCACTCTTTGACGTTGAGAAGGGTCCCCAATCTTTACAATTTAGACGTTAGAAAAAAATCAGAAATTTTACTCTTGTTGCCGTGAGGTTTTCCTCTCCTTCCTCCATCCTCTAGAGCAAGCCACGGGTTCAAGCAAGGCCAAGGGAGAAGAAGAATTGCCGTGAGCATCATCATCCACCACCATTCTTGAAGCTTGCTTTCGAGATTCAAGAGACCACATCCTTAATTCGTTCATCTCATCTTCATCCATGGTGTAATCCGATTCTCCTTTGTAACCTTTGCTTTGATTTCGTTGGTTTTGTTCTAGTTGACATATATGTATGAACAAATATTAATTTCTGGAATTTTTATGATTAATTGAGAATTTTCAGATTCATATATTGTAATTCGAGAGTTGCTTATGTGAGTTTGTTTAATTAAATTTGCGTTATAGATATCCTTTGTGTATTAATCTTATTTGGGTCGACACTTATAGGATTTATGCATGATTGTTGCTAGGTTTAAGAACATGAAATCGACTTTTCGTTTTGTGTAAACTTGAATCAAAGTAGTAAAGGTCTTGTACAAAGATCGAATTTAATTAAAGAGAATTGCAATTAGGTGGACTTTTCCATACTAAGTTGTACACTTGAATTGATAGCCTTTCTCTATGTGTAATGCGTTAAACATGACATGATTGACTAGCTTTCTAGGGTTTGATTGCATGTTTGATAGGATTAATCTAGGTGCTTTCGCTTAGGTTAATTAGCATTGAAAAGTAAAAAATGGGAATTCTTTTGCTTTCGAATGTTTCACATGATCAACTCCTCTCTCATGACTTAGATGAACAATATTAGGGTTTGATTTAATTTTAATCATATGTTTCGGTTTTTGATCTTTGTTCTCTCAGTCCATTCGTATTTTTATGTTTTTGCATTTTAATTGTTTTGTTAACTTAGTTTATTTTTCGAAAATCAAAACCAAAAAAATCCCCCCTTTTTCGTAAATATGTATATATTTTGTTATATCTTTGTGAATATTATACTTTGTTTTAATTTTAATTGTTTAATTGTTTGACATTGACAGGTGTACCCTCAATCCCCGGAATAGAACGATCTCTATTTGCTTATACTACTAACGATAATTTCAGGGTTAAATTATGCCGCTTGTTCAAAGCGACATCAGCAGCAAGAGAGAAGCATTAGTATTTTTTTTTATATTTGGGCTAACCCCTACTTGGCATATTTTGGCCCAAATTTTCCCTTAGGCTACAACCCAAGTAGCCCTTGTAGTGGCTAGGGCTCGGCATGGGCCAGGACGGGTAGGTTACTGAGTGAAACCGAGCCCAGAACCGAAAATATTATTCGGGATGGGATTACGTTTTTTCAAAGTTGGTATCGAAGGTACCGAAACCGACCGAGATCGGGTTGGGCCCGGGCCCAATTCGGGATACCCGACTCTCTCTCTCTCTCTTTTTTTTTTGTGCCCACACTCAAGTACTTAATAGGTATCCAAAATTTTCAGATTTCAATCATTCCAGGATGCAGCTGTGGCGATCAAAACTTTAGCCAACAAAGCAAACAATGACTTGATAAATCAAAATTGAGCACTACAACAAAGATAATCCCACAAAATTGAGCCAAAAATAACAAAAACTCGATAGAACTTGGACACCAAAAAAAAAAAAACTTGGGCATCAGTTCTCCAAGGTAAAAGTAAAACATCATTGAATATTCAGACGCAAATTACCCAAAATAGCATGAGACTCATCAGCTGCCCAGATTGAAAGAAAAACGAGACAGAAACTTGAGAACCATATGTGTGCATGAATGAGATGAAAAAATGAGAAAGAAAGTGATCATAACCACATCCAATTCAAAGTAACATCACAGCTAATTGGTTGTGCAGAACCACAACCAATTCAAAGTAAGTCAACGAATTAAATATATGAATTTTTATCGTCACTTCACTTTATTTCATTGATCCACAAATTACTAAAACCATTTTTTTGTTTTTTTTTTGTTTTTTTGCCCCTCCTATCCCCTCTTTGGAATATTTCATGAAGTAACGAATACATAATTGAAAAAAAAAATAAACAAAATAAAAGACTCGTCATATGAGCTGTCATGTATTTCACCCTGAAATACAGATGACATATTCGTATAAGTGTTACGTTTTCATCTTAAATATTGTACTTTTCATTATTTTGATCTATAATTTCGGTGACTTTTAGGAATAAAGAGAAAAATAGCAAATAATAGCTTTTTGAAGCCTTGAATATTGGAATTCCAGTGACAATAGTTCTTTTAAAGCCGAAGTCTTATTCTTTAATATTTATTTTATCCGTTTAAGTGATTTCAGAGTGAGACCTCACTCCCTAAAATATTAATTTTCCTTATAATTGTGTTTTTCACCTTTTGAATCTATAACCAAATTAGACCATTTTTTTAAATATTGAATCTTCTTTTATTTAAATTTAGAATTGCGGTGACTTGTAGAAAGTAAAGGGAACATAATATTGTGTTTTTCACCTTTTGAATCTATAACCAAATTAGACCATTTTTTTAAATATTGAATCTTCTTTTATTTAAATTTAGAATTGCGGTGACTTGTAGAAAGTAAAGGGAACATAATATTGTGTTTTTCACCTTTTGAATCTATAACCAAATTAGACCATTTTTTTAAATATTGAATCTTCTTTTATTTAAATTTAGAATTGCGGTGACTTGTAGAAAGTAAAGGGAACATAATATTGTGTTTTTCACCTTTTGAATCTATAACCAAATTAGACCATTTTTTTAAATATTGAATCTTCTTTTATTTAAATTTAGAATTGCGGTGACTTGTAGAAAGTAAAGGGAACATAATATTGTGTTTTTCACCTTTTGAATCTATAACCAAATTAGACCATTTTTTTAAATATTGAATCTTCTTTTATTTAAATTTAGAATTGCGGTGACTTGTAGAAAGTAAAGGGAACATAATATTGTGTTTTTCATTATTGGAATCCATAATTGCGGTGACTTTTTACGGAGTAAAGAAAAAAAGGGTAATTATTGGTTTTTTGAATCTATAGCAGCTTGAAGCCTTGAATATTGGAATTCTATTGACAATGGTTTTTTTTTTAAATAAAAAATAATAAAAAACCTTTAATCCACCACAGCCTTACGTATGTCCTTGAAAACTTTAAGTAGATCATAATTCATTTCCGATCATTGCACTAACACATTACAATTCCGAATAAAAACAAATAAACAAAAACAAACTTAAAAGAATTATTGTTCTGAATAAAATAAAACCACAGAAAAAACAATCTAGAGTGGGTCGGGCTGTCTGGGTGGTGCAGGGACTACTGGCTGTCCGAGGGCTACAGGCTGTCCGGGGGCTACGGGCTCTCCCTGTCTAAAATAAGGTCTCTCAATGGTCACTGGGGTGTTAAAGCCATACCCATACCTAATGGGAGCTTTATAAGTTTTCCACAAATTATAATGCCGCTGATTCTACTGCTGATTAGGCAGCGGGTGATCATGATCATGCGGGGGCCCATCATGATCATGCAACGGTGGCGGTGAAGGCGATGGCGACTGCGACAATGGCAGTGAGAAATCTAGCAACACATCATGATCATCCGGCGGTGGCGCCAGCGAGAAATCTAGCAACCCATCATGATCATACAACTGATAATCCGACGACAGAGGCTGATCATGCGAGGAGGAATGTAATACCTCATCATGCTACTGATGCTGCTACAAGGATGACTATGAATCCTGCTGCAGGCTCATCTGGCTATGCGCCAGCAGCTCTCCAGAACCTCCATCTAGAACTGGAACTGAAAAATGCAGCAAGTCAGATTGTCAGAAGAAAATAACTAAAAACAAAAGGGTAGACCAGTTGTGACTTACCTGCTCCATAACCGCCATCTGGAACTGGAACTGGAACTGAAAAATGCAGCAAGTCAGATTGTCACATGTGACAATGAGGAAGAAAATAACTATAAAAAAAAAAGGGCAGACCAGTTGTGACTTACCTGCACCACCCCTTCTCTTCCTTGATAAACAGCCAACTAGGGTCTGCCTTCCTTATCTATAATTGAAAAATGGCAGGAAGTCAGATTGTAAGCTGTGACTGTGTGGAAGAGGGAAAAAAAAAAGGCACAGACTAGCTGTTTACCTAGAAAGTGAGAGAATATAACAATCATAGATAGAAAACTGTGACTTACCTGCCACCCTCCTTCTCTTCCTTTGATAAACAACGAACTGGGGTCTACCTCCCTCCTAGGGTCTGCCTTCCCTTACCTCCTGGGTACGCCTTCCCCTCCTTCCTGGGGCTGCCTTCCTTCACCAAGCAGTCCCCAGCATCATGCCATGCTTCGAAATGTTTCTCCCAAGTTCAAAATCTCTTCAAATTTTGAAGCAAGGGAGGAACATGACTCGCATCGGCCTCTCTAAGCCCAAGTTGATTTGGGCAAAGATTGGGACGATGGTTTATAAGGGGCTGCCTATGCATCGGATGAGTCAAAATCCCCTTGTACCTCCCCAACCATAACTGGTCTGATAGATCTTGGGGAAGGAATAACCTAGGAAGCCTATTATAAGGCTGCCATAACTTGTCCCAAAGATGATCCAATTACAACTGGTATTTCCTTTCTCTGTGCCTATTTCCTAGCTTTGAGGCAATCAGTGGTGCCCAACCAACTGACAATGGAAACACTACAGGATAATCATGAAAGTCGACCCCAAAGAGTTCTGCAGCAAAGCTAGGGATATGCTCAATCGCTCACACCATGAGCATGAACATGTGAGCACCTATAGACGTCTTGTTGTCATTCGACGCACAAGACACCATACAATAGTGCATGTGGGCGAGGATTGCATGTCCCCATGCATATTGCCTAATTCCCTCCCTAGACAAACTCTTCAAGTAGCACAAGTTCACATACTTGTGATCATTAGTGGCTAATAATACCGCGCCTACAATGTAGAGGCAAAAAGCGGTAACATGAATAGCCAATGTATCTGGCTCTACATTTTGAGGTAGAGTTTGATATGTTTCCCTCAACCAATTGAACTCAACAGCATAACCATCTGGCTTCATGCGACTAGTAGGCACCTCACCCAACACTCTTACATTGATGGTTGCATCCTTCTTCCTGTCACCATCGATCACCAGTTCTTCCTTCACCACTAATTCCCCACTATTCTTAAGCCCAATAATATAGACTACGTCTTCTAAACCAAAAAATATATCCCTACCTTAAAATCTAAAAACATTATCCTCAACACTGCAAGTATGTATAAGAGCCTGAACCATAGTATTGTCATGATGACATAGACCCAAAAGCCTTGCTACTCTATATAAATGATCAAAACCCGTCCCCACTAATTCATTAAGGACCCTTTCGTCAGGTTGCTATTTGTCCAGCAAGGATAATTTTTCCCTAGCAGTAATCCTTCTGCAAATAAAAAATAAAGTGAATGGTAAAATCTGACCACTAAAAACCATATATGAATAGTTACAGAGCGGTCATACCTTCTAGCCATGCTTCTCAAGTTTCTCTTCCTCAGTTTTCTGCAAAATGAGAAACAGTATACATAAGAAGTTGTTATGTATGGGATTAAAGAAACTGAAAACTGAAACTGAATACATAAGAAGTTTTCTGCATGTTTTTGGCAAAGAGAAATACGTTGACAAACCATTCATTTAATCACAATTAATTAAACATCAAAACTGCAAATTTGATAGAAGATAACACATATATATAGAAATTTGAGATTCATATATCTGCTATTGATAAACATGATAAGCAGGCTTTGATAAATAGCACTAAGGACTAATACTCGAGCAACACTAACTACACTCACAAGATAACAAAGATATGAGATTTAAAGATAAGAAACAAAAAATTATAATTTTAACTAAAGGGCTACCAAACAAGCAAATATGGGCACTTGAGTTTTGATCGGAGTAATATTTTCTATGTTTTTAGTATCATTTTACTTAGTTATTCTCTTAACAATATCATTTCTAACTTAGTTTTGTGTTTTTAGGTACATTTGAGCTTGAAGTGCAAGAAATAAGCTAAGAAAAGATGGAAATGATAAAAATGAAGGCAAGGAGGAAATGAGGGGCAGAAATGGCAAAGAAATGGAGAAATGACGCTTTCCCAGTTCTACTAGGAGAAGGAATCCTAGTTGAAGTAGGAATCCTATGCAACTAGGAGTGAGCTCGGAAAAATGATGTTCATAAATGAGAAATGACAGAGTCCTAGTTGAACTAGGAAACCTGATCACACTAGGAGTCCAGATGCTGCTAGGAGACCTGGTAAGACTAGGAGATGCTGCGTCTTGAAGATGACTCAAGATAGTTCAAGAATGTTCTAGAATAAAGAAGGAATTTCGGCAATATGAAGATTAATTTCGAATTGGCCCATTTTGGGAGAGTTTGGCCCAAAGTTTGAAGCATGTGACTTGCACATGATGCTCTAGATCCTTCTTGACGTTTTGGAGGAGTTATAGGCCCATTCTACATGCCTTTTCCGTGAGAATTACAAGGAATTACTAGAAGATTTCGGCAAAAAGATATTATGGGATATTATTGGATTTTCTTGGGATTTTATGAGAGAAAATAGAGGAACAAGAATTGATTTATGACTCAACATACATGGAGGCCGAAATATGGACTAGATACATGGAAGATTTTGGCCAAAGAAAGGTTACTTTCTCTCTACTTCATATGTTATTTTTCTATTGGTCGAAGTGAGGTAATTCAAGAGAAATTCAAGGGAACCCTAGCCCTTGTCGTTCACTATATAAAGGGAGTTTGTGAAGACATTCATGACACCACAAAATTCAAAATCAAACTACACAAACACTCCCCTTTCTCTTCCAAGGTTTCGGCAATTTCAAGATTTCCAAAGTTCAAGACCATGAAGCATCCATTCATCCATTCATACAGGCTTCGGAATTATGACTTCCAATCAGATCATGGAATTTAAACCAATCTAATTCTTTTAGTGTTATGATAGGAACTCTAGCACTTTCTGGATCTTCAATATAATGAATTTTTTCACTTCTAACAGCACTTTGCTATGCATGAACTTCTTCATACTGTGGTCTAGCATTTCCATGGAGTTCTTCAGCTAATGCAAAGAGAGTTGGGAACATGATTCCACTGGTTCTTTCCTAAAAGGAAAATAAGAGGTTATCTAGGATTGCCTTCTGGTGGTAAGCTAGCCTCCTGCCAGTTCTGAACACAGGATCAGCGAAGGTTTTTAGTTCATAGTTGAAAACATTCATAACTCCAGTTGGAGTAGATTTACTTTTTGGCAAAGCAACAGCCTTCAACGGTCTTGATGAGCCTTTACTGTCTGCTGTTTGAGACGGGCTAGCCAATCCTTTACCCTGGGATTGATCAGTTGTGGCTAGTCCTTTTGGACTTAGCAGAATCCTTTTGAGGATTTTTTTTCTTTAGGATCCTCATTAGTTTCATGTTCTTTCCCAGTTTTTCTATTTCTGGGATTGCGACCTTCGTCGTCGTCTCTTCGGCTGAACATTGCCATTTCTCTCGTTAGGGCATCTGGAAGATAGTTCTTGTTTCCTGCAATTAATTCAACATTATAATTATATTGGTTAAGGAATAATTGCCAGTTTGCTAATCTTCTTCTATCAACCGCTTTATCAAGTTTAAAATTTTTAAAATTCTTTACTCTGGCACAATCGGTGCATACAGTAAAGGTTTTTCCAAGAAAAGCAGGAGAATTTAAAATTATTTTCTTGACAGCCAAAATTTCTTTTTCCCCTGTGGGATAATTTAGTTCTGCATGGCTGAACTTGCCATTACTAAATTTACAGATCTTTTCAATGTTAGTTCCATGCGTTTTTGCCAGAACAACACCGGACCAGTAATTATCACTCGCATCTGTTTGGAGAATAATCTCATCATTTTCCTCTGGTTGTTGTAGAGGAGGGAGGTTTTCGCAGAGATTTTTTATCTGCTTTACAATTTTTTCATCATCTTCAGTGAACTTCCATTTTCTCTTGGAACTTGTTTTAGGAGATAACATTGCTGTTAATCCTGAGATTTTGGGGATGAAATCTCTCCCATAGTTAATGACTCCTAAGAATCTCTCTAGACTTTTAGCATCAAGAATTTTATCTGGGAATTTCCAGATTTTCTCAAGGATGTGGGGTTGGATTTTTATCACTCCATTTTTTATGTTTATCCCTAGGAGATCAACTTCATCGAGGATAAAGAAGATTTTCTTTTCTCCTTGGATGATTCCATACTGAACTATCAGGTTTACAACCTCATATAGGTGTTTCATGTGTTCTTCTCTGTTTTTGGAGAAGACAAGGATGTCATCAACGTAGACGACGCAAAATTCAGCAACATGTTTGAAGATGTCATCCATCTTTCTTTGGAAAATCAAAGGGGCTTGTTTTAGGCCAAAGGGCATTACTAACCATTCGTAATGATCTTGTGGTGTTCTAAATGCAGTGAGAGGAACACGATCTGGATGCATCATGACTTGCCAAAAACCCGATTTTGCATCGAATTTTGAAAAGACTTTAGCTCCTCTGAGCTGGTTGATCAGTACTCTTACTTGAGCAATTTGATAACCGTCTTTGACAGACTTCTTATTGACATCTCTGTAGTCAATTACCATTCTAGCTTTTCCTCTGAGGTATTCTACATGATTTCTCACGTAGAATGCTGGAGCATGATGAGGGCTAGTGGATGGTTGAATTAATCTCTTATTCAGGAGATCTTCAATATCTTTTCTGAAATATTTTTTATCTTCCTCTTTGTACTGAGGAATGGTTTTGACATGACAGATGGCATTCATGTCATGTAATCTCAATTCACAAACCGCTGGGTCTTTTTCCCAAAATTTCTGAGGGTCTACATCGATATTTTGTTCGAGTAGTTTCTTGATTTTAACAAGAGTATGAGTTTTCTGAGATTCAAGCTTATTCTGGAAGTGCTTGAGGTTATGCTTATGGATAAAACTAGCTTCTTCATCTCTGCTAGTTGTTTCTTCTTCTTCGTCAGAGGATTCGTCAACAAGTAATTCTTCTTGTTGTTTGATTTGGAGTATGGGTTCGAATTTGGGCTTGTAAGGAGTAAGATCACCACTATTCTATTGCGATCTCTGATATTGGGTAGTAAAGTATGGACCTACTACACTTTTTGCTTGTGTGAGGCGGTTTGCCCAGAACACTCTGTCTCCTTTTCTGAAGCCTATCGGTTCTTCATCTTGAATAAATCTCTATTGGAGAATAAAATCATTTCCCAACAAGAAATCTGATCCTTGGCCTTCTGATTGCCAAAGAGTGTGGATGATAAATGTTCCTCCACCAATGGTGATATGAACATTTTAAGCTACCTTGTTCATAGTTAAGTAGCTTCCATCGAACTGGACACCAATAGCTATTCTTTTCTTATCTTCTTTCCAGAGTTCTTCTAGAATTGCAAATCTCTTTGCAACTGTAAATCCCGATCCATTGTCTATAAATGCATGTAGATGATATTTTTTATGATAAGAGAATTTGAGTCCAATCTCTATGTAGTTGTTGTACCTACTAGTAGAGACTACTTTTGATTGTTGAAGCTCATTTTCTTGAGCTTGTTCCTGAGGTATGAATGGTTTACATTCTTCTGAAACATTTTCTGGTATTTCAACCAGTTCTATAGTTGTATCGAGTTTTTCTTCCTCGATTTTTTCTTCCTTTATTTTTTAGGAAGAGGATTCCATAGTTTCTTGGAACATAGTTTCTAATTCTTTCTCTTTTTGCTCAGAGAAATATTCTGCATATTCTTGTTCTACCAATTGGCTGACAAGGCCATTCCTGGTCTTTCTTCTTGCTCAACTATGAAGCATTCTTTGTGATAAGTCTTTTTTTACTTTTCTCCTTGTCTAGATTTAGCCAGATGTTGTAGTTCGTGATTGGAACTCTAGGCATATTGTCCTCTGGGACAAATCTTTGAGAGTTTTTCTCTTCTTTTCTGCTCGTGGGGGCTTTCTGCACAGGGAGTTTTAATTTTCCCTTTTTCTCGAATGATGAAAGTTTTGGAGTTATCCCCTTCTTTCATTTCAATATCTTGATAAGGAAGGATCTTTCTATCATTTCCCGTTGAGAATTTTTTCATTTCTTCGATTAGTTTTTCTAATCTTTCAGGATTTTCGCAAGACTCTGCTTTATCATAGAGTTGATAGAGCTTTTCTGCTCTAAACATATTAACTGGTCTGTTCAGATCAGCTTCTAATTCTTCTTCAGTGATCGGATCTGATGGTTCTTCAGAGTAGTTGGTACCACTAACACAAGCTTCTCTAGTGCTGTAGCTTCTTTTGAGAAGATTTTTGTTTATCCTGATATTTTCAGGACAAACATCACTTTTTCTGTGATTGTCAAAATTTAGACTAAATTTTCCAGTCTTTCTACTTTCATAAATTTTTGCTTTAGTACTTTCTGGTGGCTTCTTCAGACCAGATAGTTTCCATTCAACAGGAAATGTCACTTCATTCCAAGTAACCTTGTGAATCTGTTGTGAATGATTCTTCTGACTGCTGAGGAATCCAGTAGTGAGACCAGGAATATTTGATATTCTTGTTTTTGGCTCTACTGTGGTACTCATAAGTTTATAGTATATTCTGTATACTATTACGAGTTCTTACATATCTTATTTCATTGATATGCCATCTGTCTTGACTCTCAGTCGTAGACAGTGAGTTGCATCTTTCAAGCTGGTTGAGAAGTTTGGGAAGCAGTTGAAATACACCACTTTGAAAATACTTGATGGAACGAGTATTGATGAAAGTGTTTTATTTCAATGAATTTATCAAGAGAAAATATAATTCACAACACGGAAAGTTGTTGACACAGTGTAAACCTCTCCACTGAGGAAACTTCACTGCGTGGCTTTTAACGTAGCCAACACGAAGGAACAATCCAATATGAAATACCAGAGTTTACAGAATACAAGTAGTGTTGTTCCTAATAAGCACTTTCATTTAGCAACAAATGCTAACTTGTTTTACAACTGTTCTAACTCCTAAAACAAATTCTAGACAATCTATCTTCAACCTTCCTTGCTCTCAAATGAATCACTGATCTTGAGAATGAATGTGAGAGATTATACAATGGAAAACATGAAACAAGTAGAAAGAGTTTTTTTCACGTAAGAGCAATTTTATGCATTCAAAAACCCACCCTCTAACTTCAGTTTCGAAACCTTTTATAAGGGAGAAAAACTCCCCCTTAATCAAATCTTTTCTTAATTAACAAATACGATAAATGTGGAAAGATGTAAAAACTGAAATCAACACTTCCTATTTAACCACTATGCATGTCAAAAAATCTTTAATGTAAATGTGTACCAAATCAATTTAATCGACATGCATATCAATTTGAATCATCTAGCATGATGTGAAATGAATACAATTTATACTCAAGATCAATGAGATTGATTCCTCCTTGATTTCCTCTTGAAGATCCGATCATGCAGATCCGGTCTTGCAAACTTCTTTAATTTCCTTTAAGCCACGAACAAGTAGGAGAGATACTCTCCTAGTGCTTTGTAATTTCTTATTTCCTTTTGGCTTTGGGAAAGTCATGTGTCGAAATAGGGATAGTCCAATATACTTACAATCTCCTCCTTTGGGCATTCCTATTCAACACATGACTTTTTCATGTTTGAACCCCTGCATGTTAGTACTTACATAAAACAAAGATTTGCTTCTTGGATCAGGAATCAGTTTCCATCCTTTTCAGGATCCAAGTTGCCAAAAAAATAATTGCATCCCAAGAAGTTTGTGCTTATGCACTTACAACCAAAAAAAATATTGTTCAACAGAAATTAAAATGCAGGAAACAGAAATTTCAAAATAAAATAAAGAAAAATGTCACTTCTCCCCCTTTGAAGGGGAAGGCCCGTCGAACTCCTCCAAAAGCTTAGTGACATTGTCCTGAAACTCCTCCCTGTCCATTGAAGCCGAGCTCTCCTCAGGTGCGACTGTCTCCAGAACAGCGGAGGATGGACCGGGAGCGTCAAACCCGGGAGGGTGGCGCTGCAGGTTCCGGATCTCCTTGGTGAGGTTGGTCACGACATGATGAGTACGAACCAGAAGAGAGTGCATGTCGTCCATGTATGTAGTGAGACATGCAATCCTCCAGTCAGCCACCAAGATGGTGTCTCGAAGGCTATCCAGAGAGACAGGAGGAGAAGGAACAGCATAAGGTGCACTAGAAGGAGGGGGCGAAGATGAGGGCTCCGGCTGCATTCACGGTGCATGCCGGGATGAAGGATGTCGGCTCTGGCAGCGGCCTGACGGCCCTTATCTGGAGGAGGAAGACGCCGATGTCCACCAAGTCGAGTAGTAGTGATCTTTGTGCGAACCATGATGAGAGAACCTGCACACTGAGACAAACAAGAGTAAAATCCGAGAGACAGGAGAGACTAGATATGCGGAACCGGTCGGGTTAGAGAAAACCAAAGGACACACCGATTGGGATAGCGTTTCAAAGAGGAGAGGAATTATGACAATTTAGTTATCCGAGATACACGCATGCAAATTACTTCTCCCCCTCAACTTAGGCGTAATCAATAAGGAAATTAAGTGCAACCAGATGGAAATAAAGTGAGAACTCGAAGAGACAGTCAGAAGCACAAAATCAGCAATTTTGTCACGCAATCTTTTCATGAGCTAAGTATCAAGGCATTGAATGTAGTTGTCACATTGAACAGAGAAAGTATAGCATAGTTGAAACACAAAGAGCACTAATCAAGTAATGAACGGAACATATTTCCATGTATCAACCACGATGTATTCCATCAACAAATAGAGTGTGTACTCATTATTAGACATGACCTAGTAAACCGGTGACGAATGTGAGCATGAGCAGTACATGGGGCTTAGAGACATGTTCAGTGAAAGAGAGAAGAAGTGAAGAGGAAAACGTCACACATAGACTGGGCTCAGGATATCTCCTAGAAGGAGTAGGAAACATTGTTCCCAGAAACTTATTTGAGTTGAGTCATAGACGTCTTTATTTTGTAAACAAGAACTCATGTAACAAGACTCGTCTTAGTAACTCCCAGACCAGACGATCTTAGGGTACTAAGCATAACAAGGATGCTCCAAGAAGAGAGTCTCGAGTTGTTGTTGGAATTTTCACAATTTTCGTACATATTTCACCCACCAACTCGTTTCTTGCAAACCTTGGAAAGTTCACCACAACAATGACCTGATTACTTTGAGAAGAGGGAATTAGCCATCTGAGCATTTTGCCTACTTCACCTATTCTCTCAGGACAAGGAAC
Source organism: Rosa multiflora (assembly GCA_002564525.1). NCBI lineage: Eukaryota > Viridiplantae > Streptophyta > Magnoliopsida > Rosales > Rosaceae > Rosa > Rosa multiflora. Next base: position 93,760 of record BDJD01001275.1, read on the forward strand.
ACGAAACATGCCACCACATAAAGCTATAAGTGAAGTACATAGTAAAGTGACTTGATTCAATGACTAATCATGAGTACATAATCATTTGTCCAGAATAAGGCATGGCCATAAAATATACATAGCTGAAAATATATCCATTTCACTAGTGACAGTGGTCAGAGTATACTACGATCACAATTTTCTCAATCAATAGTAGACAAATGTCTTTATGCCTTATTGCTTAGAACATATCCCTAGAGCATTTCTCAACATCTCAAACCTAGCAGTGTCAAGTGGTTTAGTGAACAAGTCAGCAAGTTGACTATCTGTGGGCACAAAACTTAGTTCAAGTATATTCTGTTCAACTAGTTCTCAAATAAAGTGATATCTAAGATCAATATGCTTTGTTCTAGAGTGTTCTACATGATTTTTTGTGATGTTGATAGCACTTGTGTTATCAAAGAAGATGGACAACTTACTTTGAGAGATGCCATAGTCATGAAGCATTTGCTTCATCTAGAGCATTTGCATGCAGCAACTCCCAGCTGCAACATACTCAGCTTGGGTAGTAGATAGAGAGATGCAGTTTTGTTTCTTGCTATGCCATGCAACCAGATTGTTGCCAATGAAAAAGCATCCCCCATATGTGCTTTTTCTGTCCTTCAGATTTCCTCCCCAATCAGCATCAGAGTATCCTGCAATCTCTACATTAGTGTCCAAGGTATAGAAAAGACCACAGTGAATTGTACCAGTAACATATCGGATGATCCTTTGTACAGCTTCTAAGTGAGACTCTTTAGGTTGAGCTTGAAATTGAGTACACACTCCCACACTGTAGGAGATATCAGGACGACTTGCAGTGAGGTATAACAAGCTACCAATAATGCTTCTATAGATAGAGGAATCAACTGATTTGCCTTCCTTATCTTCACTCAACCTTGTGGTGGTGCTCATGGGATTGTTGACTATTTTCTTGGATTGAAGACCAAACTTCTTGACCAGGTTTTCCGCATATTTTGTTTGAGAAATAAACAAACCTGTGTTAAGCTGTTTGACTTGTAATCCAAGGAAAAA